>PVIC010030510.1:0-21888 GCA_004025085.1 Thryonomys swinderianus
CTTTAATATTTTAAACTTTTACTTAGGTAAAAAGCTTTTACCTAGTGTTTCATTTTATGATGTTATAAAATACATAGAACTCTTTCACTCTTTTCAAAATGGATTTTGCCTTATAGACTGCTGTCTTTCACAAACACAGGCATCTATCCTATGAGCTAAAAAACACATTAGTTTCTGTCTAACTATAAGTTCTGGAAAGCTAAATATTCTTAGTCATCTACATGTCAGCTTCACTTTAATTTACCATTTTCCAAAATGTATTACATAGGACTGTATTCCTATAGGTAACTCTCAGAAAAGAAGGTTCCAGAAAAAAAGTAAAATGTGAGGGGAAAAAAGTAAAACATGTCATCTAGTGCATAACATTTTATTGATTAACTAAATCAATTAAAAGACTGAAATGATATAGAAAAGAAACTAGTGCATTGCTATTTAATTTGCTTTTCTCTAAAGTTGTCTGGACACAGAATCTTTTTGTTCTTAATAACAAGAAATTTAACCACCTTTATAATATACTTGGATGAAGCTGTGAAGTCTGCCTCATTTGTTTCCAGAGTCTGTAGAAAATAGCAAATTAGATGAAGACTAGGTAGAAGCCCTGTTACTTAAGGCACAGAGAACAGAAAAGAAGCACTAGAAGCATCTACAGAAGTCAGAGACCTTGGGGAAGAAGTGGAGTGAATAGAGGACAACACAGAACATGAAAATTGTATCAACAAGCCAGGGCTATGCAGGAAGAAAGAAAAAAATTAAAGAAAGGGCGAGGGAAAGGCCAGCATAAACTAAATTTTAATATTACATTTGGATTAATACTGCAAAACCTAGAGAAACAACAACCACTCAGAAGTAGTGGGCAAAATATTTTAGGATTGATAAAGCATGTCTGAACTGTCCTGTACAGAGACACTGCAACTCACCCCAAATGCTCTGGGTTCTGGACAAATTCTGAAATTGTACTTGACTCAGGAGCATTGTGGTTCTTCTGTTTTCTGGTTCAATGATCATGGAATCACAGGTTGTTGAGATCGACAGGACAATAAATAATAAATATCGTGTTTAGGTTTTCCTTTTATTAAATAAAAAGTAAGAAACTAAGAAAGAAAATAAAGCTTTATCTAAGAGTGGTCCATGAGTTCAATATTGGTTCTATGACTAGTTAAGAATGAAATTTGACATCAGAGGATATAGGGTTTGTCTTTTATTAATCATGTAAGTATAGGTAACTTACTATAAAGGCAACTTACTTAAAAAGGTGTTTTTCTTTAAATTTTTTCAGAAGTAATGAAAAAGATACAACAGATAAAGTGGATAGTATATTTTTGGCAGACAGTGAGCAATCAATGGCAGCCAGAAAAAGTGGTCATTATTATAACAGTGTCAATAAAGAAGAAAGAAGCATAAAAATTTCAAGTTCAAATTAAAAAGCCAGAAAGTTCTCTACTGTGTTTTCTTTCTTCATTTGTTTAAGTCAACACTGGTATTAATCAGAGTTACCCAGTGAAACAAACAATATATAAGTGCAGATATCACATAAATCTCTTAGGATAAAATGGTATTTGAGTAAGGAATTGGCTCATGTGATTTTGTGGCCTGTGTCAAGATCAGCAGAATGAATCTACACACAATATTCCAAGTGAGTATATAACTTGAAACAGAACCTTGGAGTATGTAAAAAATTGCATAGTTTATGCAGATCCAGAGAGCTGAGAACTAGTCCAAGTCCAAAGAACTAGAAGAATGCTGTGGTATCATTGCCATTCAAAGCTCAAGAGGCTTAAGACTAGTATTTTAGCTAGAGTTGAAGGCAAATAAAAGCTAATATCCCAGTTTGAAAGCAGGTAGACAAAACTCTCCTCAATGGGGAAAGGTCAGCATTTTGGTTTATTCAGACTTTTCACCTCCTGGTTGAGGCTCACCCCCTCCCTTATGAGAGGGTAGTCTACCAATTGAAATATTAAGTTAATAAAAAAATTTTCATACAGAAACATCCAGAACATTTTTGGTCAAATATCTGGGTACCTTGTGGCCCACTTAACTTGGTACATAAAATTAACCATGTAACATTTTCATGTATTTTACATGAAGTCATAAAAACTGCTTAATAATTGTTCATTTTTTCATCCATCCATCTCTCTACCCATCAGTTTGTCCATCTACCCATCCATCCACTCATATATCAATTAAAAATAACATTAGCAATTACTGTTATTCTCTCAGATGTAAGCTTTATTTTTCCCTAGTTTCAGTATTTTAGAAACAAAAAAAAATGATATAGGCTGTTTAAAGTTTTGAAAATAATTTGAGGTAACCAGGAGGAAGAATGATTTGAGAGCATTTCTTAGGTTTGTCATAAGGTGTAGAAAAAAAAAATCACTGAGCTTGATGAAAGCTCCAAAGAGCATTTCATCTCTAACCATCTCTCTGATGCAATTTACACCAAAAACTAAAGAAATTCAACATACAACTGTGAGTTAAAAAGAATCTACTATGCAGAATGCCTTTGAAATGAACCTTGAATTTAGCATCACAGTCATTTTCATTGTGTTAATCCAACATATTCTCTCTCAGGTATTTCCCCCTGCACATTTAACAATGATTTGTAGTTCATAAATGCAGGATTTACTACAAGCTACGCAGATTGTAATGTTTTATACATATGGATGGCTAACCCTTGAGTTCAACTTGCGTTTCATTCTGACCCTGTGAGTAATAATATTTTACTGTGAAAAATGAAGAACAGACTGCAAACCGATGTTAACGGCATAAAAACTATGCTTTAACTAGAATTATATCACTTTTACAACCTCATATGTGTCTGCACTGGGTCCTGTTCAGGTGATCTGTGGCAGTGCTCTGGAATACACCCATGTGAGCTGATTCTAACAGCTGACCATCGTAGTGTGATTGCTCACACGGAAATCTGATCTAGATTGTTGATTGTGTGAAGCGCTACCAGCAGGAGGAGGTAGAGAAGGTCAAGGCTGAGAGTAGAACAAGGGATTCTTTTTCTTTTCTCTGTTAGTGGCACGCAGTAATGCTTCAGTGTAACAGAGGGAATTTCTTCCCTTAGCAGAAGATGATCATGGTTTAGTCTTCTAACATTTAAAGATCTAGTTTATTTGTGCTTATCTCAGAGTCAAGAGTATCAGCAAACCAGGATCTCCTGCTCAGAGAGTGGGCTGCTCTATAGAGAAGTTCCTCAAAACTCTAGCAGTAGCCACCTAGCATCCATCCCTCCCTGATATTGGGTCCCGGCCTCATGATGCCCCTCCTCCAAAGTCCAGAACACCATACTCAGTGGGCTGAGTCTCAGCTTTCTCCAAGCACTATGTTTAAATAATTCTAGTATCTTCCTGCATTGGCTTGGCCTTAGATTATGATACTGCTCTCAGAATTCCTCCTCCATACCTTGATGATTTATGTGGCTTTTTCTGTCATTTAACTGACAACAGCTGTACCTAATCAACAATGTTTTATATTTTAAATCCTCCCACTTATAAGAGTGTGAATTCTGTCACCTGGCTAGATCCTCACAGGAGCTCTAACCATTTGGCAGAGCTAACTTTGCATTAGGAATCAAAATGATCTTAATTCTTACGTGAAAAAAAAATCAATCAGTGTTTCAGTCACTTTCTTGTCTCTGGGACAAGATATCCAAAACCTACAATGTAGAACTCTATTTTGGCTTCCTCCCTGGCTCCTCTCTTCTCTCCCTCTCCTTGCCACCATGGCATGAGCAGCTTTCCTATACATCCCTTTTCTGCCTCAGAACTAGCTGACTCTAGAATGAATCCTCTAAAAACCACAAGTCAGAATAAACCTCCTCTCCTTCAGGAAGAAGGCTTTAAAGACAGGCAGTGAAATCTGGCTAAAAAAAACAAACAAAAAAACTAATGACATCAGGTCAGCTACAATTTTTTTCTCCTCCTGTTGAGGTACACTGTTCTGTTCTCAAGTACGAAAAGAATGCACAGAAACATCAGGGTCCTTCTATTGCTAGAGAAGTTTCTCAGAGTCTAGGAGCTGACATATATGCAATACAGCTGCAGAACAGGACAGACTAGGAGCTAGGCATAGTGGCACATACTCATAATTTTGGTTCTCTGGTAGGCTAAGTTAGGCAGAAATGTTTCACGTCTGAGACCATTCCAAGCACCTTTGTGAGACCCTGCCTCAAAATAATATAAAAAAATAGACTGGGAATATAGTTCAATGTGAAGCCTTGGGTTCAAACCTCAGTGCCAAAAAATAGATAACTACACACAACCTCTATGGAACCCATTGTAGAGATTCCTAAAAACAATAGGATTATAGGTCCCATTTGACCTGGCTATTGCCCTGCTAGAAATATACACAAAAGAATTAAAAGAATCACATTGCAAAGACTTATGTGCACCCATGTTCATAACAGCTTCGTTTGTGATTGCTCCATCTTGGAAACAACTCAAATGACCATCAACTCTAGACTGTATAAAGATGTGGTTTTTCTATTAATTGGAGTATTACTCTGCCTTTAAGAATAAGTTTGAGTCATTTATAGTCAAATGGACGTACCTTCAGGTCATACTCATAAGTGAAATGAATAGGTAACAGATGTGGAAATATTGTATCTGTTTTCTGGTATGAGAAACAGAAGATGTTAATGAATTCTAGGATGTATGATGGATATTGTGAAATGGAAAATATTCAAAGGAAAATGTGGTGGAAGGTTGAGTAATAAGGGGTAAAGAAAAAAATGTGATGGTAATAAAAATGGAAACAAAGTTTATGTATTTAGGGCATGAGCAGTTGTGGAGTAGGTAGGGAAATGGGAAAAACTGAGAATTAAGTTGTGTCGTATACTGGCACATATCCCCCCTCAGTGCATACCTACATTCATACATACATGCATATATACATACATAAGTGAAACTAAGGGACACATTTCTCAGTGACTAGAATATCTGGACTTGAAAGGAAGCAAAACAATGAACAGAGAGCAATAGAGTACAATTTTAGGGGAAGAAAAGTATGTGGCTAAAATTAGGAACTGAAGTTAATATCAGATCCATAATATCTAGCCAGATCCAAAGATGTAGAAAAGTTATGTCCATATAATTGGCCAGGGGAGATGACAACAGGATCTATCTGTGCAAATCCTTCCAAAGATTCAGAACATAATAATAAAATTTGCATGAGTATATTAAAATTTAGGGTTATAAAATGGGAAGTTTTTTAAAAAATAAAAAATGAAAATAGAACACTAACATCACATTAAATGTCGTACAAATATAGGCAGTACTATAGGAGCTAAATTAGATAGAAATCAATATACAGTGCTAAGGGGACTGGGATCTTAAGGAATTTAGCAAAAGGTGGAGACGCCAAAATTGTAGCTGAGGCACATCTGAAGATGATAAGGCCTCAAGATTAAAATCTCAGCTGCTAGCTTTACATGTGTCCCTATCCATGGATGGAACTTTGAGATTATACTGTAAATTGGTACCACCCTTTGAGATCCTCATAGAATAGACCATTATCATTTTTTTTTTGAGACAGGGTCTTGCTTTATAGTTCAGGCTGGCCCTGAGCTCACTATGTAGCCCGGGCAAGCCTCAAACTCAGCAATCCTCCTGCCTCTGCCTCCCTAGTGCTGGGATTACAGGCCTGAGCGACCACACCTGGCACTGTGGTATGTGGTATTGATTGGTGGTGGGCGTGAGTCACCACACCCAGCATTGTATGTGGTTACCAGGGATCGAACTCAGGACCTTGCTTTTGCAAGGCAGGCACTGGAATGACTGAGCTAAATCTCTGGCCTGACCATTATCATTTTTAAGAGCAAATCCAAACCACCTGCTAAGTGAATCTCTGGCAAAATGGCACTGAGCCATCTGTATGTTGATAATTTGGACAATCAGATTAAGAAGATGTAGCTTTCTGACAAAAAAATGTCCATACCTTATTATCCAGGATGAATAGTTGTATTTTTATTGTCAAATCTGTTTTTGTCTGCTACATTTTTTCTTTGTTGTAAAAATGAAACTGTACTTCAATTTCTAATTTCAAGAATATAATTTAAAAGTATAAAGATTGTTCTATATGAATTAAAACATAGTTCTGTATATATGTGTAGATCTCAACTGTGACAATTATTTATTACTATAATAAAATTATAAATCTAAAGAACAAAGAAGAAATAGACCATTACCTCACTAGAGATGGACCATCCTTTTACCCACTAACACTAGGACTAAGGCTAAAACTATAGATTAATAAACAAGGTTAATGTCTCCTCCTCATGCACCTGCTATGTGTTACACTTCCATTTGAATCCACACTAGTTAAGCAACTGTACTTGTAATCATACTGATTGATTATAGTTTGACTCACCTTGTAACTATCTCATGACTTTGCCCTTTTAAACATTCTCAAACAAATGAGAGATGACCTCAGGGTCAACAAGGACTTGTCCCATTAGGGACTTGTCTTTTCCTTCAGAGGCCATTCCTATTCTCCAAAAAGCATTTTCAACTCCTAATCTGCTTTGTCCTTTGGAATGCACTCTCCAATTTCTGGCCCATCTGACATCTAGAAAGTTGGGAATTATATCTCTCCCAAACCATGAAATATATAGTTGCTGATTACAAATTAAAAGCTGGAAAATATCATAGTACCCATTTTTTTTTGCGGGGTACCCAGGATCGAACTCAGTACATTGTGCTTGCTAGGCAGGCTCAGCATCACTAAGCTACATCTGGGGCCTATAGTACCCATTTTGCCAATGAAGAGAGTGGAATTTACCTAAGGAATCTTCCCAGAATTAAGCTTTTATTAAATGATACAGCATGTGTTACAGTGCTGCTGGGAAGTAACCTTGGTTGCCATGGCACTTATCAGCCACACTCATTTTATACAAAGATTTTCATATAATGTATTTCAGGGTAAAAGTGATATTGCTACTGATTTTGCTAATTGCTGTCTATGGCAAGGGCCTTTGAAGGAGCTTACTAAGTTCTAATAAAGGTAAACATCAAAGGTATTACAGTAGTATCACTACAATAGAGTTAATCTCACAGTATTCTGGGTCACTGGTTTTATTAACATGGAAGAATAAACTTATAAAACAAAGGAAGAGGTTGGGAAAGTGTTTTGGAAAGGAGACTAGCTCCTGAATTTCCAGAAAGGGTCCTGAATGGGGTGGCTGGTGGCCACTCAGTTTAGAATTACTTATAGCAGTAAGGTCCAGGCATTGTTTAATAATTTAGTGGTCACCTATCACAAGTTGCTCTTTGAATCTAACATGACCACTCGGACTAAGGCTTTCTACTCTAGTTCTTTCATACAGTGTTTACAGAAATTTGGGATCTCAGAAGGAACTGGTTAATTTGCATTATAATTTCCTGGAAGTTCAGAATCTTAGTAGAAGAAAGTGGCTGCATTCTGTGCTATCTGAGGAAATTCACTCTTTGTCCAAAGTCTTGATTTACTGTGTATTCTTAACTTTTATCAGAATGCTTGGTCAGCCACTTCCTCAAACTCTTTCACCAGCTAGCCACTTCACTAATAAGCTAACCAAATAAACTATCTTTTACAACAATGACCTAAGACACATGGTCTTTGGTTTCCCTGGGCACATAAACGTTATGTTTGCATAATTCTGCAATCTATTAAATAGACAATGACATTGTGTCTAAAATAATTACAAACCTTAATTTAAAAGTACTCTGTCATTAAAAATGATAGCAATCACCTGAATTCTGTGAAAAGTAGAACAGATAAGTTTGCATGAAGCAAGTTTTACAAATCTTCAACTTACAAAAAAATACAGTGACTGGCTAGGGATTTACCTCAAGTGGTACTGCGCCTACCTTGGAAGCACAAGGGCCAGAGTTCAATCCCTGGTACTGAAGCAAAAAAAAAATACAGTGACTAAAAAGGGCAATAAAGAGGGGAAACAAAGTAAATGGCTGTACTGAAAGAGTCCAAGCAAAATCCAGAAAAACGCATTCAGAATTAACCAAGTCATATTTAAAAATAAACACTCAAGACCCTGTCTTAAGAAATGAACAAAAGCAAAATAAAAATAAACACTCTTGATAGTGAGTGTAGAAAATTGGGAGTAAAAGTCACCTGAATAATGAAAGATAACTGGCAAAGAATAACAGCACGAACTTAGTTGATCTCATTGTCTCTTGTCTAATGGGAAGACACTCATTTTAATAGTTTTAAAGTAGACAAAGTGTTATTGCCTTGTATTATAAGAAAAGGAAGCTCAAGTTTCTGACTCTGAGATGACAGCAACTCAAGTCATCTACAGAGTGTCTCTTGATGAGGTTTTAGAAAAGACATTCATAGTCACTCAAAGTATGTCATAACATTGCAATGAGGTACGGAATTGAGAGCCACCTTGAGCCCACTTATCTCAGCTGCTGTGTGCCCCTGCTTGCTGCGTCTCTTCACAGCATTTGTGACCCACAGAGGAATCCACGGGCCCTTTAACACATGAGTGCAGAGGCTTGATCGTGTTTTCATCTTTCTGTGGTGCTCTCACTACGTAGCTACATTTTAACATGGCCTTTGGATGATCTAAGGAAGTACATCTGAACTGAAAACTCTTTAGTTTAATAACCAGTAGTCAAACTAAAACAGACGTTTTCAGATTTTTCCACTGAAGGATTCTTACATTCTGAAGAAAGTTGATTTAAAACTGGAGTTTGAAGAGGAGCAAGAAACAGCTACTTTGGGTTGGAGATTTAGCTCAGTGGTTCCACTGTCTGCCTGACAAGCACAAGGTCCTGAGTTTGATCCCCAACATCACATATCACAAAGCCAGACATGGTGGCTCATGTTCACTGGCAATTAGTACCACATACCACAAATGCTGGCCTTGGTGGCGCAAGCCTGTAATCCTAGCACTCGGGAGGCAGAGGCAGGAGGATTGCTATAAGTTCATGGCTTGCCTAGGCTACATAGTGAGCTCAGGGCCAGCCTGAACTACAATGTGAGACCCTGTCTCAAAAAATAAAGAAAAAAGAAGCAGCTACTTCAATGATGCAATTTTTCTGTATTCACAGGTCTTCTCTCTTTGTCCCTGTCCCTCTGTCTCTGTCTCTGTCTCTGTCTCTGTGTGTCTGCCTTTCTCTTCATCTAATCTTGAATAATCTATCATTCTTCACAGGGTATCTTGGCTTCAATATAAAATTAGTATTCTAGAATATACTGAGAAAATAAATTATGTGTATTCTTTGGATTGATATGCTAAGGTATAATATTATAGGATAATTGGTTTACATGGACCTGAACACATACCAAAGAATTAAGGTTCTACTATAACTGGGAACAGATAATTGGAAATAGGATAGAATTTGGTGTCTGCTTCTGAGGGGCTGAGGGGTTTCCTAACCATCACAGAATTCATGGCAATAGGAGAAAGTGAGAGAATATAGACAGATTAGTGTAGGTCCTCTTCTATTAGGACTAGAATAAGAAATTGATGCATAGAAATCTGTTCGGAAAAAGAACACACATCATTTGCAACTTAATCCCTAATAAAATCCTTGTTCATCACAGATTACAGTTGCTTGATGTGTGCTAGTGATTGTTTATTGGTATAGATGATCAGCATTGCACTGTCATTTCCCATTTCTTTAGAAAAGATTATTTTTAATACTGTCTCTTGGCTCCTACTATTCCCTTATATTTCTGTCATCTACCTAAATAATTCTTACTCTTCAAGGGTGAAATCAAGTCCCACATCCTTAATGAAACATATTGATAGAAAATCTAAAATTTATTTTAGCCTTTGACAAAATTAAAAGTATTTTACATTTTTTATTATATGTTTACTTATTTTGCTATATTGGAGATCAAATTTTGTACTAATAAAAATAAAGTTTAAAATGTTGCTTCTAAATGTTTATTTTTTACTTACTTATTGAAGTAAAGACCAAATGAAAGTTGCAAATTGAATTAGTTTTCTACATAGCTACATTTATACCTTTTGCCTATGTGTATGTAGCCTTCAGTTTCTTTCACTTTAATCTGAATTGTGGCATCAGCTGACCTGCAAAGGGAAACATTCAGTAACACAAAATGACATCAATTAATCTCATAGAAGCAGACTGAAAATATTGAAAAGGATTTAAAGTTCTTCTTAATCCAATTCTGCATTAAATTTGGCATCATCTCCTAAAATATGCCCGGGCAGTCGTTTCTCAGTCACCGTACTATTACTCTCTACGGGTGTTAATGAGACAATTCATCGAAGGTCACCAAAGGCTCACCATTAAGAAGTATTTATGTCATATGTTTCCCTGGTCTGTTGACAAATTTTCTGCTAGAAAGCTCTATCACATGCTGTTATAGATATTATTTTCAGAAATATTATCCCCACAGTTATATTTAAAGAGTTTTTCTCTCCAAAACATACAATCATCAACCTTCCTCTCAGCGGGTGGAAATTTTTCATTACTAAATTTATTCTGGAAATTACCTAGGAAATAACTATGTTAATTTTCTATCATTTTGGCTTGCATTCCAATAAATGTGTTTCCCTATCTTCATATCCTTCATCTATGCCAAGGTAAGGTTATCTTTCACTCTCTAAGCAACACTCTTCAACTCAAAATAATTTTCTTACATTTATTTGCGTTATGTAATAGACACGTCTCGCTAATTACTCCCTCTATTGTCTTCTCATTTACTCCATTGAGGCTGATGCCCAGTTTGGAGAAGGAACAGGGCTGGTCTCTAGCTAGTGCCTCACTTCATCTCTAGTTTCTCTTGTCTTCTGTGAAGGTTCTTGGAAGTATTTTTGAACCTGATTTTTGACAGTATAAATGAGCAGTGATTTAGAGAATGCCAAATTGAGATGTTCAGGAGCCATTTGACATATGTACCAGGTAGGATCTGCACCAGATAGGACTTAAAAGGAGGGTTTTAAAAGGCACTATTGACAAAAATATGAACACGATTAAAAATGACAACAAGACATAGTGCATTATTCTAAAGCTATTTAGAAACAGAGTTGCCACCTGTGGGTCTGAAAGGCAAAGAGAGAAAGCACTTACTGACCTGTGGAGCTAAAACATGGATATTCTCCAAAAAGTCCCCTATTATTCCTTTGGTAGGAGCAACACATGCCCTGTAGCTTGTCAAGGAGTGTCTGAGGGCCATACCTTGACCTCATTTCCATTTCAGTCTCAAACTACCTGCTAGTGTCTTTTACTTCCAGTTGAACACCTCTGACACATGTAAAAGGCCAACGTAGAGCAGTATAAAAGCCCTACAGTCAGACCCAGGGCCCATAGTGCAGGTTGGAGAAATACAGAATGTTTTAGGGAAGCACACAGAAGATACTGAAGCATAGAACTAGAAACAGCAAGATGGGTCTGCCTGACACAGAGATCTGAGGCAAGAGGCAGGCAGAAATGGTGTCTGAAGAGTATGGTGTGTTAGTTGAAGGCATCCTTATTTGATTTAACTTTCATGACTGCTTTAGAAGATGTTACTCAATCAGCGCAGGTCACAATGGCTGAACCAAAGTCTATCTGGTTTTGCAACAATCCCGACTTCTAAATTAAAGGGAGGATGCCAGGTTCTGAGAGAGCCAACATTCTGACAGTCAAGACAAAAATAAATGTATGGAGAGCAGCCCAGATACTCAGGACACAAAGTCACCGGAGCAAAAGCAGAAACAGGACCTCACAATGAATATGACATTATCTTTCAATCAGAAAGCAACTATAAGCATGAAAATAAAACTTTCAATTCAGAGAAAGTTCTTGTTCTTGAGGGAACAGAGCCCGGGCCAGAGTTCAGAAGATATTGTCATAGCATGGACATCTCCCTACTCCTTTCCAATGTCTGCTTCTGCATGATCCAGACCTATTATTTTTTTCCTATATCTTATGGAAAGGATAAATCAGAATTAATAACACTAGGGTGTTCTACGTTTTACAAGGTAAAATCTTTACTTTCTATTGATAGTATGCCAAACTTTTGTGATTTTTTTAGCTGAAGAATCTATCAAAATCTGCATTTATATTGCTAATTACATAAAGTGTATCAGAAACAGGAGTATCAAAAGTGACAAGCATTACTGCTTGCTCTGAAGATTTCCTAGACACTTCAGCCTTAGAATTGCAAATACAGCCTTGTCACAGTTGTGGTGGGAAATACAGGAAAAGAAAGAAGTGCCTGGGATTTGGAATCTGTCATGATTTCAAGGACTTTGGGTTTAAACTTAACTACCTAAGACATTATGGGGTGAAAATTTTTCGGGTGGAATGTCATCTCAAGCTCTCCATTAGTATCATGTTTGATCAATTTAGCTCACTCTCCTTAGTAAAAAAATAAATGGTATGAGTCTTTATGATCCCAGGTAAGAATTTCTTGATGAATCCAAGGCTGCTCATAGACAAGGTTAAGTACAAATAAAAGAATGGAGATTACTGCTATGCATTCAAAATAGGACTTGTATATAATCTTATTTTTTTAATTGGGCCTTTTCCTATCATGTATTTATCATATCACACTATGAAGACTGATTTCAAATTTTACTCTCTTCTCTGATCATTCTTTTCCTGTAGAGCTTTTCTACATCTCTACAGTTTTTAAAAAGGCATACCTATTTTACTGTAATAGTCATCTATTTCATTATACAATTCTGCATGTTTTCATAAATGCAACCCGTCATTAAAATTGAGTTCCTTGCCGGGTGTGGTGGCTCACGCCTGTAGTCCCAGCACTCGGGAGGCAGAGACAGGATTGCTGAGTTCAAGGCTTGCCTAGATTACATAGTGAGCTCAGAGCCTGCCTGAATGAACTACAAAGCGAGACCCTGTCTCAAAAAAAAAAAATGAGTTCCTTGCACACAACAATTCCTCAGTGGCCCTCTTTAAACAAAATTCCCTCACCCAACTCTGGAAATCACAGACAGATTTTGTACAGTTTTGTACACATTTTACTCTGTCATGTAAGAGACTTCCCACAATATGGAGGCATTTGAATCTGTCTTTTCTTACTTGGCATAATGGATCTGAGACTCAGCCATAACCCAGAGTGTACTCGTGGTCCATTTTTTTTTTCTGTCTGCTTTAAAGATTTGGATTTTTAGTTTTAGCTTTCACTCATTTAAGTATCATGTTTCGGATGTGAGTTTTATTTTTATTTTTGTTTTTGGTGTCTTTATTGTGCTGGTACTTTCAAATCTTCTTTATCTCTTCTTTGAAGTCTTTTTAGTTTTGAAATAATTTGCAACTGTCAGTTCCTCACATATTTATCCTGCCCATTTTTCACTTACTTTTGTTCATGTACTTTAACTATTTCTGTCACGCTACTAAATTTGCCAGCTATCCATACATATTATCAGACTTTCTCACCAGTGTTCCTAAAAACATTAATCATAGTTACTATAGTCTCTCCAATAATTTGGACACCTATGTCCTATATGCTTTTCTTGCCGAAAATACAGTGTCACACCCCTAGCCCCAACTTCCACTAAAGCAAACTTTCTTTCCTTCCTCTCTTTCCATGAACATAACAAATCTCCAAACATCACAACTTAAGTCCTTATACTGGCTCATTAAAGGTTGTGAACAATGAGATCACCCTGCCATCCAATTTTGAAGTGCAATATTAGTCAAGGACAGGTACGTTTTTTCCATGACAAAAGGCAAAGGCTGAAAAACTGATGTGCGTGGATGTTGTTTTGGTACTGATGAACATTGCAGCTGACAAGAGAAATTACCCAGAACAAGAGTTTCTAAAGTGATAACTGTTGTGCTTTGTTATTCCTGTTTTTGATGCTACAGGAGTTGACAAGTCCACCCTGATACACGGACAAATTCTGTTGCATCCTAGGGGCAATGGAGTAGCAAGGTTCCTTCTTCCATTTGCCTAGTTGCCTTCAGTGCTTTAGCAGCACAGCTAAATACAGGAAAACCATTTCAAATTGCCTCTACGGAAGCAATGGTCTTCGATCTCTGTTTCTCTTTCTCACTTAGGACTAAGGACACTTATGCGACTTGAGCCACTTCAGTTTACTTGCTGAAGGTTATCTGCAAGGTTATCTGCAGGTCTAGGGCCCAATTCTTTCTTTCTCATTAAGAAAGCTAGAGATTGAACTGGATGGTACAAGTGTGACCAAATCCTTTGATTTCTACAAGATAAAGGAATTGCTACAAAGGAGTATTGAAAAAAAATTAGATCTAGCAAAACAAGGAGATGTTCTTTAGTGAATAAAAAAATAATAATAAATGAAATATGTGTCAAAGTATAAACATACATTGAAACTCAAGCACAGGAAGATATTATATCTCCATTCACTAACCTTGAAAGACACAAGCTATTAAAACACTTCACTTGGGAGCAATGAATGGTTCTTGCTATAATATTCACATTTTCAGATCAACATTTTGAATACTTTAGCCCACATTCTCAATGAATGCATTGTTCATGAGGCTTTTTTCTTTCTCTACTCCATCTCCTGTTACCCTTTGGAATATATAATTACATGAAAAGAAAGCCTTCATGAAAGTTGTACTTTTTGTCATGTTCACCCATTTTGTGCCAGCTCTGATGAATAGCTTATTTAGAAAGAAGTTGGCATCAAATGAATATATAATAGTTTGGGCATTATCTCTTCTTTAGAGAATTATATATCCTTCTTAGGGAATCGTAAATATTCAATTAAAAATAGAAATAAGGAAATATCTGGGAAAATGAATAAGCACTGGCCGTATAGAATACCAATGACAATGCTGATCATCAGAATCTTAATACAAAGCAAGTTATTCTAAATCTCAATATACTTTGACAATTATTTTGTAAGCAGAGTTAAATCTGCTATAAATGAATATATTTTTGCTACTTTGTAGCAGGGCTTTAGGATGGACTTCTCAACTCCTGTGGCATCAAAACAGGAATAACAAACCACAACAGTTATTTCTTTAGTAACTCTTGATTTAGGTAATTTCTTTTGTCAGATGCAGTTTTAATCAGTGCCATCCCACGCTATCCATAAACAATCAAACATACATCTTTTTTGACATTGCCTTTTATTATGAGGTAAAGAAGTACCTGTCCTCCATTAATGTTGTATTTCTAAATATGATGGCAGGGTGATCTTATTTTTTGTAGAGTAAAATGCACTTACATTTTTTTCTTTCAAGTTATTTTATCACAAAAAATAAAGGTATAGCGAAAGGAAGAAAAATTTCCTTCAGGATAAGAAGAAAAAGGCAATCTTAGAAAAGTGGAACATTTTCAAATTGAAAAAAAGTTTACATACTAATAAAAGTTTTAGAATACACAAGTATTATACTTAGTTTAGTACAAAAACACTCTAGAAAAATATTAGTAAGGGAGTAACTTTTTAGTGTGCCAAATGTTATCTTGTTGACTGACTTTCTATTAGCTATGAAATCTTAAATTATTCTAAAGTGTGAGATTTTAAGTAAATGTTCTCTGACAATACAGTACCATATACCTGCGCTGTTATTTAGTACCAGTATCTCCTGAGTCTTCCAAATGAAATTGTCTTCATTTCTCACACAATTTATATAGAACCATTTTCTGATGCTAATGAACACATTCTTTGGTTGTATAATAATTCTGTAAATATATATTTTGTGCTAGATATCACATTTCTGGTTTTCTTAGAGCTAAAGTTCCATTAGTGGAAACAATATTATAATAAATATTTCTCCACAAATAAGTGTTCAAGGAAAAATATGAATGTGAAATACACAAATCACGGTCATTTTCCAATTCTCTAAATTTGGGGGAATTTATAGCCTACATGCTTTAAGCACAGTTTTGAAAGTTCAGGAGGTCAGTGATTAGCTCAGTGAAAGATGAGGAATGTATAATGGAGAGGAAGTTGAATGATTATTGTAACCTGACACAGGATAAAAATTTTGAAGAGCTCACTCTTTTCTTTGTTTACTCACATTTTGGTCCATATGGTCAAGCAATATTATTTATAGTTCTATGATTATTACATGGGTTAGAACCAAGAAAAGTACTTACTTTATAGAAAATTTCACCATACACACAGCATCTCTAACGAACATCATTTTCATAAATTACACTTGGACATTTTTAATCAGAGTTTCTCTGAGCTCATAAAATAAAAACTTTGTAACAAAAACAGACACTCTGGAAAGCAGACAGTCTCATGCAGAATTAAAAAGCATCCATTCATACTCTTAGGGAACCGGTGAAAGTTTATTAATATATTTGCTTCAGTTACTGTAATGAGTTCCATTGTAGATGACAACCGAGCTGCTGGTCAGTTGCCATTTCTGTGAACACCATCATCATTTCTATGCCTCTTTCAGCTGTTTCTTTCTCTGTTCTTGTTGCACTATATCACAGAGCTAATATTGCTTGCACTCTTTCAACTCTATAATTATGTATGAAGAGATGCAAATTATAAGCCAACTGGATACATATTACTTTTATTATTAGATTTTTGATCTGCCTAAATCATACTGAGGACTGTACCAAACTCTGAGAAGGCTCAAGGAATTTATAGACAATTGATGAAAGCAGAAACATAGGTTGTGATAAAGCAGGTGAATGGAAATGCATATTATAAGAATATGAAGAATAGCAATATTAAAAATCCAGCCTTATAGTGTTAAAGAAGACTTTTTAGAGATAGGAATGTTGAACTCTTTTATAAACTAGCACATCCATCTAATTAGATTATAACTCTCGTAAAGAAATGTAGAAAGTCTTTATGGGAGGAGAAAACATCATATTAATGTGTCTAAGACAATTTATCAATTATACTAGAATTTATTGAAATGCCCAGAGGACAAGAAATAAGGTCAGATAGGAGGGATATAATAGAGTTTTCTGTAGACATGTGAAGACATTCAGATGCTTATCTTTATTGATGAGCAGTCATAGGAAAATTTTTAAAAGGGAGAGAAATTAGTATATTTCTAATTCTATTGTGCCATTATCAGGTGTGAAAGATAAATTTGCAGTAAATAATCCTAGAAGCCAGGACTAGGTTGGTCGACACAGTGGTTTTCACAATCCTTTGAGACAGTCTGGGAGCCTGGAAATAGGTGATAATGGAAGTGGCTAGGACACTATTTTTTTCTCTACACTGGCTTCACATTAGAGCATATAAAATGATCCTTTTTTTTCAATCCCATAAATTTATCGGCACATTTTAGGTATACATTATGATCACATTCATCATTGAGGCTTTGTACTTGGACATAATCTATCTTGGTTCTTTTTCCCCCATTCCCCTGTCTTCCTTCCACTACTCCAAGAAAAAATTTCTGAAATGTCTTCATATCCAGGCTCTCATTCTTTCTCAGACCACTTCATTAAAATTTAAAATTAAGCACTGATAGTTATTGAAGTTGTTCAAGTGATTCCAATGTATGACTAAAATTGTTTCCTGAACCAGAGATATTTTAGGAGATAAGATTAAGAGCTTGGTGATTGATATGGAATGTGGTGAGCAACAGGTGGAGAGTTTAAAACTTCTAATTTTGGCTGAGGAGAGTGGGTAAATGTTAATATTAGGCAAAGATAATAGCAAGAGAAAGATGGTTTGATAGGACTTGAGGGATCAGTTTACACCCATATCTCTGTGGTGACTGCAAAGCATAAGGGTGGTTGTGTACAGATCAGAACAGAAAGGTGAGGTCTAGGCTACAGGTTTGCAGGTGATCAGTGAGGGCTCCCTGTGAGCAAGACCTCAGTATCACAGGAGAGTGAGAAGAGCCTTAAACTGGCTTAGAACTTTCAAGAGTTGTATAGTAAAACAAAAACCGTGAAACTATTTATAACAATCTCTCTGAGCAAAGCAGACAAAGTTTGCATAGGATTGTTGCACGAAGAGAGATCAAGGATTATTAGAATCCAAGGGGTAAAAGTGTTTAGTGATTGGTTAGAAGTTATCTGTGGGCTTTTACTGATGAGGATGTATCTGTTGCTGGTTGAATGGCTTCCTGATGTGTGCTTAGTTAAGCAACTGTGATGCACTGACTGGGTTTCAAGACAGCGCTGATAGTAATTTGTAATGAGAGCTACTGGATAGGAAGAATTCCAAATAACCAGCATTTGGGCCCTTGTTACTGATTTTCCCCCTATATATAACTTAAGCATTTATTCCACTGTTTCTTTCTTTTTTCTCTTAAGTTTTGATTTTCTGTTTTGTTTTCCATTACCTAAAGTTCCTGTTTTAGATATATTCTAGGCCTTTTTTTTTTTTTGAGACAGGGTCTCGCTTTGCAGTTCAGGCTGGCCCTGAGCTCACTATGTAGCCCAGGCAAGCCTCGAACTCAGCAATCCTCCTATCTCTGCCTCCCGAGTGCTGGGATGACAGGTGCGAGCCACCACACCTGGCTAGGCCTTTCTTTTTTATAAAGACAGGTAAAACTATAAATGTCTCATCATGTGGTGCACTAATACTTCCTTTGTCATAATTATTAAGGTTCAATTTATAAACAGTAATGTTTAGTTTTTATAGCTGTATACCTTGGCAAATACTGTCAGTTGTTTCCATTAAAATTACAATACAAGACACCCCCCTCAGGCATCTTTTTTATTTATTAATTCATATTATATATTCTCTTATTGAGAGTTTCAATTAGATACTTGAATGGATATATTGTGTTTAAATGCACTTGCTATTTCTTATAGCCTTTTCACTTCTTTCCTTATTTATTTTCATGTTATGATATTTCAGTTTGAACTCAGTGCATTTTTCTTGCAAATCACCTGGAATTTCTGTGATTTTTCTTCTGGAATTGTGTCTTTTCTGAGGGCCATTTTGCTACCTCATATTGGTCACTGTGGTCAGTACCTGCCTGATAGCACTTTAAGTAATTATCTCGCCACATACAAAGCTGGGGCCAAAGGAGGCTTGGTTGCTGAAGTGATTAGTGTCTGAAAAGAAACAAAGGACAAGGACAAGAAGAAAGATCCCTTGAGAGTATCCAGGAAATCAGCAAAACCTTTCTATCATAGGCTCAAGTTGCACAAGTGTCTGTCTTCCTTTTATTCAAAAAGAAAATCCTTGGGGTAACAATTGTTTCTAGAGTCTCCTCGAAAATTAGTTTCCAGGCCTTTTTTTTTCCCCTCTACTCTGCTCAGCCATCTAAGTGCTCAGAGGCCACTATATCCATGGTCCAAGTGGTACTGGCTATTACTATTGCTGACAGCAGACCTTGATATTGTCCACATGATGCTGTTTTTTCTGGCATGCAGAATGCTAGAGTTGTGGGGTCATGAAGGCTCTCACTCAGATTTCAAAGGAAAGTTTTTGTGATGCTGTAGAAATGAAGCCAAATGTTCAGTAGAGAACCCAGGAAAAAAAATAATAAGAGTTAATGTTTTTCATGTTGAGTTTCAGTCTTCCTTTGGTCCACTTCTTTCCTAGCCACCTGTTACTCCTTTTGCAATAGGAATGTTTACCTCGTGCCACTGTACTTTGGATTATACAACATACTTTAGATTTTTTTTAACAGAAGCTCACAGATAAATGCCTAGAGTCTCAGAGGAGACTTGGACATTTAAAACATGTTAGAACTGCTGAGGTTTAGAGGAATGAACTATTGCAGTTTTATTATATGTGAGACAGTTGTACTATTTAAGCAGAATAGTGTTTTTTTGTGTGTTCTTTTAAGATTAAGTATGGTTTTGATGAAGTATTTGAATGCCAAATAGACAAGTAGAGGGATATGATGGTTTAACTTCACAGTGTCAGTGTGATTTGCTTGGGAGGGACCAACATATTGTGGGAGCACAATTCTGCATATGTCCTGGGTTGGTCATGGAGACACGACCTTGGGTACTTCAGAGAGCAATCAGAAAATACAGTGAATATTTCAATTAAAATTTTCTTACACGAAAAGACATATTGCCATTAACCCCCTCAAAATCCTCCCCATTGCTTTAAACAAAACATGTCCTCTCATTCTCATTACTTTCTGAAGCGGTTCAGAAGTCCTTGTGTGTTTCTCAGGGAGTGCTGCTTCTGAGTACTAGCAGAAAGGTAGGGTCCAAATCAGGATGAGGTGTCTTCATTCCCTTACTCACCACGCAACTGCTGAACCTCTGCCTCTTCCCTGAAGTCAGAGTGACCCGGAAGATAAAAATTCTGAACTAGTTCAGAACATCAAAGCAGCCATGAAAGTCCAACTAAAGATCCTCAGGAAAAGGCACTTCCAGAATTGCTTCAGAGAGTGGTAAGCAGGATGGTTTGAATGTGTTTGAAGTAAGGAAGAAGATTAATGGTGATGTATTTAAAGATGCATGCTCTGTTCCAGTCATATCTTGTATAAGTGGTTCCTACACTGTCCTCTTGGGGGCCACTACTTGCTCTGCTTCCAGACCTCTAGGGATAAGCAGCTTTGCTTAGCCACATCCTCCTGCCATGATCTTCCTGTGGCCTGGAGCTAAATTAAACCTCTCCTCCTTTGAGCTGTGGGTACTCATTATTGTGTTCCAGCCATGGGAAAGCTGATAGATACATTTGCATACATCCTTACTGTCATATCATCGTTTGCAAAGGTTTTATTACCTTGTCATCTCACAATAAATTTGCAATGATTTTTTCAGTGTTTCTTCAAATTTCTTAATTTTAATTAGGAGAGCCATTCATAATAGCTCTCTCACCACATGATGTGAAATAGAATCTGCCCTGTGTGTTTGGGAAATGACCCCAGGAAGGCCTAGTACACCTAAATTTGAAAAACACTAAGCCAATCTTATCAAGTATACTCCTATACACCAGTATATAGCATAAAACGGCAAACAGAAGGGTGAAAAACTAATTCTGAAGCACTTGAAAATGTTCAAAACAAAACAAGCCCTAAGCAATCACGGAGGTAGATTCATGCAGAATCAATTAAATAAGAATTCAGATAACTGCCTCTCTTTACCTCTTAATTGTACCTAGGAAGCTTAAAAACTCCCATTCATAATTCCTATGTGGCATGACTGACAATGACAAAATTAATAGACTTACACAAATATGTTACTGTAGTAGTTATATATGAAATGAATGAATGACCTCCCAAGATTTTAAAAGTACGAATATAGTTTCTGGCAAGTAATATGTTCCCCTACCCTGGGCATCTTTAGAAAAAAAGTGGTTAAACCAAATGTTAGAAGTTGAATATGTGGAGATGGAACAGAAGTGATACAATTCCAGGTAAACACAAAAATTGCCTCAAGATGTGAGCAGTGAGAAGGACGTGTACAATTCAGGCTGACGTGGAGAGCACCTGGGTCAATACAGCAGCAGGATCAGAATCCATATGGGATGTGGAGGGAGAGTCAGAGGGTTGGAATTTAACCCTCACTAAACTACCATTCTGATAACCAGGCAAGAGAAAGTTTGCTAATATTTTGGGGAATATCCTTCAGTATTTGCTAAGTTTTTAAAACTTTGTAGAAATAAACTACTGTAGTAATAAAAATGCTACTCTTTAAACAAACAAGTAACAAATGAAAAAGATAAAAAGCAGGATAGTCACACAGACATGCAGCACATAGTATATACATCCATGTGTATTACATATACATCTACATAAACACAGACAGAATAAATATAAAGGTTGAGAGAAGGACCTTAGAGATCTTATTTGTGAAATTAAGTAGTTTTTTCCACTATCAAAACTATGGAGGATATGGAAAAAGTTGACACATGATACAAAATAGAAAACTGCCTGCATGGAACAGAGGTTCTAATGGGTGGGAAAAATTGTCCAGTTCTCTGGCTTTCATATTCTATAGGTCATAGCTTTCCATTAATTGTCTGTAAACACTAAATTAAGAACCTCAAAGTGGGAATAGTTCCATGAAAATTTCCAGAGTTCTAGAGTCTAGTCCATATTTACCTCTGCCTTGTCAGAAAAACCAAGT
>PVIC010030511.1:0-21879 GCA_004025085.1 Thryonomys swinderianus
GGTCCTGAGCCTCAGGAGAGGAGCTGGCGCAGCCTGGCTCAGAACGGACCACTGGCTGGCGAAACAGCAGTGGCTGGACACCACCCAGGTCCGCTCCCCGGGCCAGCATGGACCCGACTGTCCTTCCACCTCCTTCCCGGGGGGCACAGGTCTGGAAGGCCTCCACCCGGGGCTGTTGGCTGGGCCCAGGGCTCTTGTGTGCGCTCAGGCCCCTCTCCTGCTCAGCCCCTTTCTCCGGTGCACAGCCCTGCGCTCATCCCCCGCCTCCCCAGCTCTGGGGTTCGCACTGGTCGGGTGTGAGCCCCGGGCAGGCGCTCAGCCTGCCCTGACTCAGGCATCCCCGGTCACCTGAAGATCCGACAGCGCAGTTCCCAGGTTGCTGTGCGGATGCGGCTGGGTGCGGGGAGGGTGCTGTGAGCATCTGCGGCTGGCGTCCTGGTGCCAGCCGGCTGGCTCCGGCTACTTTGGGAGGAGAGATGGAGTACACACTGCCACCCCACACGCCCACTCACTGCCCACTTCCCGTGCACCAGCCCATGCCGCTGATCGTGCCCAACCCGCCGCTGCTCACGTCTGTTCCTTTGTTCGGAATTCACTGCCCAGCCCCCACAGAAGGAGGCTGTGTTCGCAGGGCACCCTCAGGGTGGCCACACCGTCTCACAGAGACAGAGCCTGACCCTGGAGGTGCTCCTCGCTGCAGAGGGGGCAGTGCATGGGAAGAGGTGGGGTCTGCGCAGCCATGGAACCCCGCCCCGTACCGTCAGGAGCAGGATGGGCCCCAGGGAGCCCCGCGGGCTGATCAGTTCCTTCAGAGCCACAGAGACCCTCCCTCAGACTAGCTGCCCATGCCCACCGGCTGCAGTTTCTGACTCACACAGGTGGGCACCGCGGCACAGCTGGTGGTGTCTGCCAGTGAGCTCCGGTGCAGGTACGACGCAGGCCAGGCTCACGGCACCTGGCATCTGCCCTCCACTTTGCCAGACTTGGACTTCCTCCTTCATGGCAGCTTCCAGGGGAACCTTGCCCAGACTTCTAGAATCTTCTCCCACACCTCCCCACTCCACTTCTCCATCTATCTGTACGTACATAAGTACAGATTACATATTTACGTACACACCTGCCCACCCACCTGTCCGTCCATCCACCCTCCTTCCCACTTATCTATCCACATATCTACCCACCCACCCACTCCTCTGCCCCACCCACCCATCTTCACCTACCCCCGCACCACCCACCACCCGTTCGCATACCCACCACTGTCTGTGTGTCACTCACCACCATGTGCCTCCCTCCACCACCCAGGGCACTCCCCCTGTGCCAGTGTCAGCGGGTAGAGATAGAGTCCACGTGGTGCCACTGTGGGCAGCTTGGTCACTGCTGGGATAAGGAGTCCTCAGGTCCTCTGGGCAGGCTGTCTCCCAGCTCTCCAGCGGCGGTCACAGGGTGCCCCGCACCCCCTGGGCACCGTCTGAACTCCTGGGTTCTGTGTCTGAGGCAGTGCCGGCCAGGGCAGGGGAGGGCATGAGTGGCAGAGCGTGTGAGCAGCCAGGTGGAGAGAGGTTTCCCGCGGGAGCCTGCGGACCTAGAGCAGAGTCGCTGTGTCCTTCTGCAGCGGGAGCGATGGCTCCGTGCACAGGCCGAGGAGCACGGGGACGGTGATTTGGGTGCACAGGCCTCCTGGACAGGATGGCCGAGTTGTCTGAGGCCAAAGCAGAGGCAGGAAGACCTCTCTTCCCGCACAGGTTCGGCTGTGAGAGCAGCGTGGGGGGGGGGCTGTCCCTGGGGAGGCTCTCGGACTCGCTGGGAAGCCCAGCTCACCCTTGAAGAGGAGGGGTGCACTTTTCCTCCAGCCATCCTCACACCCTGCGCTTCTGAGGACCGCGGGACCCTGGGCCACACCGTCCCTTCCCTTCCCTCCTGCTCCCCAGCCTCCCCCAGGCTCCGTCTCCCCAGGAAGCGCTCTTCAGGGGCTCGAGGCTGGTGCTCAGCCGATCACCCGGACTGCTGAGCTGAGCACTGACAGAGCGAAGGAGGAGCCGCCCCACCTTGGCCACCCCTCCCCGGGAGTGCTTTGCCTCCACAGCCCACACGAGGAGGGCACTTGTTGGTTAGACAAGTTAATTACAGTGGTCTCTGGAAGAAGGGTCCCCGCTGTGGGGTCCTGGCTTTCCCGCCTCAGCTCCCAGGGCTGTGGGGCTGGATCTCCGTGCTCCGCTCAGCCAGCTGCCTCAGGCGTCCTCTTCCGGGGCAGCTCCTGCCCCTCCACAGCCATGAGCAGCCGCCGCCCGGCTCTGCCCAGCTTTGTTTCTTCTATATCTTCAAGAGTCCGACAGAGGAGGAGTTGGCCTCCTAAGCACGAAGCCGGGCTCAGAACCTCAGCATGGTGGGACCTGCCCTGGCCAAGCCCCGGCTTCTCTCCGCATGTTCAGGACAGACACAGAGCCCCTGGTCCTGGTGGAAAGCGGGGCACAGCTCCCTCGTCCAGAGGGAATGTCCTGAGAGTGAGAACACTCAAATGAAGTCACACTCGGCCCCCCGGGCAGAGCTGGAGCAACTTCTCACCAAGTACTGAACCCTGAGGTGAAAGACCCCACCTCCCCCCAGAGAAGAGTGTGTCACGGGCCCTGAGAAGGCGGACCAGCGGCCAACGCCCACTGGGCCCCGGGCAGTCCCTTGCTGCCCAGGCCTTGCTGCCCGGGCCCTGCCTTGGCTTCTCTGCTACTGTGCTCCGAGCCTGGGCACCCTGACTCTGCCCACCTCTGCCTCATCCAGGAGCCCTCTGTGCCCCACCGATGCCCCGAGGCCTGGGAAGGGAGCGCCAGGCCTGGCACTGCAAGGACCTGTCCACGCACACTCCTGGAGGCCTCAGCCACCCTCGGCTGCCGTGGCCTGTCTGTCCACAGAACCACGGCGCTGCACCTGTTGTGCTGCACGAGTTGGCTCCTGTCGAGGTGGCTCTTGGCTGCCAGAGGGGCTGCGGGCTGCACTCAACACCCCGCCCAGCGGTGCCTACCCAGCACCCTCACGGCCAAGAGGGGCGCGGAGGGGCGGGCTTTGCTCACTCACAAACACCTCCACGTCCTTCTGTCATCTTTTTTTAGCCAAAGCAGAGCCAGGGCTCCGGCACCTGCCCGTCTGAGACTCGGCATCTGTGCGTGGACAACAGGTGCTTCTCACAGGCGGCTCTCTCTGCGCAGGCGCTGTGACCGGCTGAGCCGCACTGTGGGAGTTTTGTGCCTCCTGAGTCACAGTCGTCGCTGGGGCCAGCTCAGTGGAGCCTCTTCCTCTCCGTGTTTGACTCTGATCCGGGGAGAGCTCGGAGCCGCCCCACGGTCCTCCCCCCCTGCAGCACCCCCTGGCTCAGAGCAGGGCCTCCCCATGGCAGTGGCTCCTGTCTGAAGCCTGAGGAACAGTCTGGGAACAGATCTTGCAGCTCCGCCTAAAGCTGGCGGTCCAGACCGTGCAGGTCAGAGGCCGGGACGGGGCAAGAGACCCCACCCCAGGCCCCTCTCACTCACGAGCACAATTCATGGTACACCTGGCATCGAGGCGGCACTGCGCAGGGAGACCCACTTCCTCTGCCCCATTGGCATTGCAAGCTTGCCTCCATTTTCTGTCTCCAAAGCCCCCTCAGCACCAGATGCGGCTCAGAAAGGCACAGTCCCTGAAGCCAGACAGCGACAGTCTGGGAACACCGAGGCCGTGGGCGGCCGGCATTCTCAGGGACTCGGACGCACCTTGGCCAGAGGGGAGACTGAGGTTCCCCCTCAGGCCCCAGCCCGCTCCCTCGACACTGCAGACCCTGACATCCACGCCCCACTGGAGGAACCGAGAACGTGGGGCGGGGAGCTGGTGAGAGGACAGGCCCTCGGGTGGCCTGTGTCCCTCGGCTCCGCCACGACAGCGTCCCTGGACTCAGCTGTGAACCCCCCGTGGGGCTCCAGTGGCCCTTCTCAGGAGTTCCACCTTACAGGATGCCCGTGGGGTCTTTGGGCGCAGGAAGGAGGGGTGTGTTCACTCTCCACGAATGTAACAAATGACAGTGCCCGGTGGCCTCGGACCCCACCCACCGCTCGCTGTGCGGAAGTCAGCAGGCCTGGCTGCGGTGGACCAGAGTCGAGTCCCAGCAGCCCGAGCACTTGTCTCGTGCATTCAGGCTGCGGCAGACTCTGGTTCTTGAGCCTCAGAGCGGAGCGCCCCCTTTCTGTGTGGCATTCAGCCAAGGTGGCTTGCACCTCCAAGGGCACCTGCCTCCTGAGCACGAGAGCCCACACTTTCACCCAGTGTGGTGTGCAGCTGCCAGTGTGCAAGGCCCTGCTTTCCAAGTCCATGTGGGCACAGATCAGGCTGCCCAGGCAGGCACTCTGCCATCAGGACAGCTGTGCCAAGCAGTGAACCTCGCCCCAGGGCAGGGATTATATTCACATCTGCGCCATCTGGAGATCTCTCCACTTCCCCAGGTCTTCTGACCCCCATCTCATTTTCTGCCCAGCTCCTCTGGCTGGTGTGGGGCAAGACCAGAGTGCCAGCTGAGGTCTCCTTAGGGTTGTGAACATCCAGCACCTTAGGAAATCAGTGAGCAGGCTTTCAGGTTGATTGTTTTACAAGATGACACACTGAAAGATCCCTTCGCGTATGCAGTAAGGAAGACACACTGACCCCCACCACATACTGTCATTTGGGCAAGTTCCCTGATCTTCCTAGGCCTTGGTTTCCCCATCTGCAAAGCGAGGATCAAGGCAGTGCCAGTCTCAGTCTTATGGGAACAGAATCGGATTAAGGTGTCCAGAGTGGTCGGGGCACTGCCCAGCCCTGAGCACTCGCATGGCGAGTCCTGGCTGCTGGCCTCACTGCTGAAGAACATTTCTGAAGAAGCCCCAGGACAAGGCAAGGCCCATGTGGACTACTGGGGGGAGCTGTGGCTTCGGGGGGAACTGAGGCCCAAGTAAGAAATGAAGAAGAGCGGACAATCAAAGGTGAGAGAATTAGGTTCCACACGCCAGCGAGGGCACCGTCGGCAGCACCACATCCCTCCCCTGCTCATTCCCACCCGGTGAGGCCCCAGCCCTCGCTCACTACCAGCAACCCCACCCTAGGGACCGGCAGGAAGGCCTACTCATAGCATCGCAAGCTGTAGAAACTGCCACCTCTTCTGTTAACATCTGTATTCCCTCTGCCAAGGCAAAGCCAGCACAAGCCCAGCCTGGCAGATGGTGGGCAGCAGCGGGGCGGGGCTTTGCCTGGATATCTCTGAAGGAAGCCATCCAGTGTAATGGAAATCTTCAGTGAGAAGAGCTGACCAGCCCTGGCAGTGAGGCTGTGGATGCCCTCTGTGTGCTTGTCATCAGCCTGGGCACTCCCGGTGCTAAGGATAGCGCCAGGCTGGCATGCGGCTGGAATCAGGAGGCAGTGACCTCACCCTCGCTCAGAATTACTGTCTCAGAGGCTCCGGACCTTTGGCTCTCTGCGTTACGGTGTGGCTGCGTCCAGCAGGATGAAGGGTGGCCAGGCCTGCACGGCAGCCCCGCCCCGCTGGCCAAGGTGCTGAACATCCAGGACGGGAAGTCTTCTGGTGACGGGCGCAGATGAGAGCAGATTTTACACACACTCCTTACAGCCAGCAGGGTGGGTGTGCACCGTCCTGCTCGGGCTGTCTGCGCCCCAGGAGCCAGTGCTGCTTTGTGCCTGTGGCACTGCCCTCACCTTGTCAGTGAAGCCAGGCCTCAGAGTCCCCAGACACCCATGGTTTAAGGGCAGAATTCCGTTCAGCACTGGCAGGAAACCCACCAAAACACAGGCTCCTGCGCAGACACGGCCGCCTTGCCGTTTCCTTTCGGCAGGCGGGGAAGACACCTCCTCCCCCTCCCAGGATCCCGGGGGCCTCAGGGCCGCGGCTTCTCCTGGCACTGTCTTGCGGGCTTACGTGGCCACGTTTAAGGGAGGCATGCCTTCAGCAGAGAAACGTGAGGCAAGGGCACCACAGAGTCACAGTCGCGGCTTCGCTGCAGGGAGACCCGGGACCCCCAGTGTTTACTTCTCCCTAAAGCCCCGGGTCCTCAGACACCGTGCCCCTCCCCCTCCTGCCGCGGCGCTCCGCCTCTCGCGTCCTCGGCCCGGCCTGCCCAGAGGTCTCCAGCCAACGTCCCCCTCCGACGGGGCCCCCTCCCGGCCTCTTCCGACCAGGGCTGCTGTCGCCACACCCGAGACGGTCACTCCCTCCCCGTCTCGCTCCGGGTGAGAGTTCCGGGGCAGTGGCTTGTTCGTGACAGAGTGACCCAGGCTGTGGTCTGGCACCTGGCAGTGGTAGGCCCTTGATAGGCATTTCTTGAATTAATTAATTAATTCAAAAATTAAGTCTGAGCAGCCTCGCTAGAAACAAGGGTGTCTTCCCTTTCCTGGAGCTTCCACCCTGCCAGGGGCAGGCAGGTCTTCCCACCCGTCTGACCACCTGTTGCCCCACGGTGCCAGGACGGCGGAGGCCTGGATCTGCAGCCCGCCCCACTGGTGCTGCATGAGCCCACGCCCCGCGCAGGCTCGGGCTGTTCAGCGCCCATGTCTCCCTCTGGCCTCCTGCCACCCCAGGGCTGGCATCTCAGGGGCAGCCCCTGAGGCCCTCACGCTACTGGGCACGGCCAGCCTCTGCGCAGCCACAAGCGTGGGCTGGCTCCCCTCGAGGGTGGCCGCCTCCCCGGGCCAGGCCCTGGGGCGGACCCGGGAAGTCCTGGGCCGTCCCGGCCAGCGGGCCCGGAGGACAGAGGCTCAGAGCCGCTCCTGGACACGGCCGAGCCCCACTGACCGCTGCCCCAGCCAGCACCCCGGGTCCCCAGGCGCCGCCCTCAGTGCGGGGGCGGCTGCTGGGACTGACGTGTCATGTCGCCCCCAGCTCCGCGCGCACGCCGTGGACATGAACGGCAACAAGGTGGAGAACCCCATCGACCTGTACATCTACGTCATCGACATGAATGACAACCGGCCCGAGTTCCTCAACCAGGTCTACAACGGCTCGGTGGACGAGGGCTCCAAGCCCGGTGAGTGGCACTCGCAGCGCGGGCATGGGGCTCGGGCGCCAGCACGCCGCCCTCAGGACCCGGCTCCCTGGTGCAGGCAGGAGGTGCGAGGACCCGAGAGCTGCGGCACCGGGCCAGAGGCTGACCGCAGCCTGGAGCCTGGGCCACGGCTGCCAAGGAAGGCCGTCGCCCTCTGCAGGGGGACGTGCGCCCGGGACCGGCGTGTGGGGGAGAGCGGCACACAGCGGGCTGGGCCCTGGGGTCACACGCGTGCTGCGAGTGAACCTGGGGGACAGAGCAGCACGCGCAGAGGGCCCGGGACAGGCAGCCGGCAGAGACACATGCTGCCGTTTGAGGTCTCGGGGTCCACACTTCGGATCAGGTCCTAAGCTCACTAGGAAGTGAGGCCAGATTCCCGAGGCCCAAGAGCCGAGCCATGCACTGAGGCCTCTGCCCCCTCGAACGCGGCCCAAGAACCTGCCCCCAACACAGACTTCTATGTGGCACAAAGTGCCAAGCACTTAACTGCATGCTGGGGCCTTGCCGGGCACATGCCGTGTCTGGCATCACCACATCCTACAATGCCAGGAAACAGGGACCCTTCCTCCCCTGGGCAGTGCAGACTCGAGGCCCAGGGCATGGCCAGCGGTCTGCGGATCAGACCCCAAGTGCCTGTGGCCTGCGGCCTGTGGCGGCACCGAGACACCCAGACCTGCTGTCCGCTCTGCGGGGGTGCCTCAAAGAGCCGGGAGGGTCTCCATAAGAGGCCATGCAGCCTCCTGTGTCCAGGGAGGGCCTGAGGTGGGCAGGGGGACAGGAGAGCTCGCAAAGGAGGCTCTGGCTGCAGCTGCCAGAAGGAGCCACAAAACACAGGACCAGTAAACACGACACTCAGCCAGTCAGTGAACCATGTTCTCACCTAAGCTGGCACCAGGGAGCTCTGGGGACGTGTTGGAAAGGTATTCTTTGTGGACCTGAACTTCAGGTTTAACTGCGGGGCCTGTTTGGTTTAGGGGTTTTTAGTTGGTTGTTTGACTGGGGGGGGGGGGCAGGGGGTGCGTGCGTGTGCGCACACATACACACTCGTGCGTGTATGCTGAGAATTTGATCCAGGTTTTTCATACTTAGGTACATGCCCAGTCTTTTAAAAGGTCTCGCTAAGTCGCTATTTCCCAGGCTGGACTCTAACTTTTGATCTTCCTGCCTCAGCCTCCTAGAGCACAAGGGTAGGTCCTATATTTTTAGGGGGCAGCCCCACCCTGACACATGTACCCCACCAGCAAGCCACCCTACGTGTAGAGCCGGCCCTCCCAGCCTTTAGCAGACCGACAAGCATTGATCGTCACCATCTCAGGGCTGCTGTGCAGGGGCACAGTCCGCTGTCCAGGGCTGCCTTCCGGGGGGGTGAGGCTCGCAAGCCCGTTGCAGCCAGAGGGAAAGGGGTGCAGCCTCTCCTGCTAACGACAGCCAGCTGTGAGAGGGTCTGTGGCTGCCGCTGGGTGCACTCCTGCAAGCAGAGGCAGGCAGGTGTCTCCCCAGACCGGGGACCTGTCTGAGGCGCTGGGATTCTTCTGGCCTTTCCCTGTCAAATCAGATCTCCCATGTCTTATTTAAAACAAGTCGATAATGAAAGTCTTTCCACATGTGTAGCCGCTTCTGCTCATTAGGGTAACAAAAGCTGCAAATTGCTGGGCCTCTGCTCGGAAATCCCCATAAGCCTTTAAGCCTGAGATCCCGGCTAGCTGAGAAGCCCAAACCCGGCTCTCCCCGCGCCTCTCGCACGCCTCCCAAGCTGTGCCAGGACTGGGCCTGGGTGTTCGCCATGACCCTGTCAGAACCCGGGACCCCAATTCTGCTCCCGGGGAGCCAGATCTCGGGACAGTCCGGGACGGAGCCGGACCAGCACCTCCTCCCCTCTCCTGGCCCAGGTGAGGACCCAGCACCTGCCTTCTGCCTGGGGCGCGGCGTGGGTTCTCAGCAGCACTGTCCCCGGGCACCCGGAATCCTCCGTCCCATCAGGAACTCACAGTAATGGAAGGGTTTCACCCAGGCCTCTGTGTGATAAGGGAAAACTCCCACCAGAAATTAGTCATTATTCTCCGGAGTGACAGACTAGTGAAGGGTTTCAGAGGTGCGCTCTAATGGAAAACAAACTCGAGAAAGATTAAATGTTGACTAAGCCAGGGGACTTCCAAGGGTTGGGGTTCAAATGGGGACATCCCTCTGTGGGGCCAGAGAGTGGGGCTCAGGCCGACCGTCCCCCTCTGCCAGAGCGGTGCTGTTGGCAGCCCAGGCACCACCCCAGACCTCTTCCGTGCTGTCTTCCTGTGCCTCGCCCAGGCCCCACAGGAAGTGGCCGTGCTGCCTGGCTTGCTCACTGCTTTCCCGAGCCCTGGTGACAGTCATTCTCTGGAAAGTGCTCCCTGGCCACACTGGCCGTGGCAGCGGCATACTCCCGAGCAGGGAGCCAGCTCGGGGAGGGCACGCTCCTCCCTGGCTCCAGCAGTTCCTGTGGCTCACTGCGGCCCTTCCGTCCCCCAGCTGCTCACTAGGCCTCACGCCCCCAGCACTCTGCATAGACAGCGGGGATGCGTCCTCCACCCCTGAGTCCCGGCTGCCCCAGGGGAGGCCATAGACATATAGCCACTGCCTGGAAAAGTGCCCACCTAGGCCTTCCTCCCAGGGCCTACAGCTGACCCTTACACCTCCTGAGCTCTGCAAGACAGAGCCCAGCCCTCACCTCACTTATCAGCTCATCTGTCATGATTTGTGATACAGTTGTTTCCAGTTTGGGGGTGTTAGGAATGAAACTGCTCAGGACATTCGCTTACGTACGGGGTGGTTTTTGTGAATGCGGGTCCTGCCCACCTGACGTGTCAGTCAGCTTTCCATAGCTGTGACAAGACACCAGAGCTTATCAACTTTTAAGGAGGAAAAGTTTGTTCTGGTTGCTGGTCTGAGCTTGTGGTCAGTTGACCTGCTGCTTGGAGCCGCGGTAGGGCACCAAGTGTGGGGTGGAGGACGCAGCAGGAAGTGGAGAGAGAAAGTGGCCAGATTCTGCTCCTGCAGGAGGCATCCCCGCTACCCTTGGGGGCACGCAGGCCCAGCCCTGGAAGGGGACGAGCCAGAGCATAGCTCTGGGAGGGCTTCGGTGCCCTTGAGAGGGGCTCCTGTGCCATCACCAGCGAGCATCTCATGAGTGACCAACCCTGCGCCCGGGGCAGCTCCTGTCCCTGTCGGCCGCTGAGGGGCTGTGGCGACGCCTCACACTTGATTTCCTAAGGGCAGATGAGCAGACGTCTGTCGTGGACCTGCCCATGGCTGTGCACCTCTTCGGACGAGAGAGATCGTTTTGACTGTGGAGTCTGAGGGTTCTCTGTGCAGGCTGGATGCGCAGCCTCTGTCCCGTGTGCCGCTCGGCGATATCGCTCCCTTCCTGGGGCCGTCTCCTTCCGCCTCGGGGGCCTGGCACAAGCAGACGCTTCCAGCTCCGCTGACCTCTGACGCGGCCTCCCGCTCCCCGTGTGGGCGGAGCTTTCACCCTGCTTCGCTCTCCGGCCTGAATCTCCCACCACGCTCTCCCTGCCCCTTCTCCAGAATCCGGGCAGTTCTGCGCTCTGTACTACGTCCGTGCCTCATTTTCAGCTGATTTGTGTAAATGTCCAGTTTGCGTCTATTTTTTCACCTGTTTTCATATTGTTTTTGCCTCTTGCTCCACGGAGCTGTCCTTCCTCCACCCTCTATGTTCACATCTTTGTCACGTGGGCCAAATTTGCGGGTCTGTCCCTGGGCCTGTGCAGCGCTCCATGGTCTCTGTATCTGCCCCCCCTGCCAGCGCCGTGCCGTCTTGATGACTGCAGGAGGGTGGGGGCAGCGGGCACACCTCTGCACCCACCTTCCCCGTGTGGGGTGGTACGAGAAGCATTGCCAGGCTCAGGTGTGCCCCACGTGGCACGACATGCTGCGACATGGTCCCAGGTGACCACCTTTCCTCTGCCTATTAAACCTCAGTAAAACAGATAGTCATGAGCTCACCGGGTGGAAACAGAGGGTTAGGCGAGGGCCTCCGTCTGGGCCCTGACACGTGGTGCTAATAAGTATTGACAAGCACTAACTTGTTAGAATTGCTGCAAATTCACACTCAAATTATGAGTTCATTTTCCTGACTCTGCCAGTTACTTTCGCAAAACTGAACTTCTTTAACTAAATGTAAGATCCAGCCCAGGTGTGGTACAGGCCTGTAATACGGCACCCAGGAGGCTGAGGGAGGAGGATTGTGAGTTCCAACCCCGCCTGGGCCTACCTAGCAAGTTCAGTCCTGGACCGCCCAGGGAGGTGTTGTCGCAAAACAAAACCCAAGATCAGGTAAAGTCAGCCATCCTCTCTGTCGTGCTCTAGAGGCCTGAGAAGCCCGTGCAGGTGTGCTAGCTATGGCACCTGAAGGTCTGCCAGGCGGGCTCTGACTCCCTGACGACACTGGACCTGCACCCAGCTGTGGAAGCCCCCCCAAAGCCGTGGCCCAACTCTTCCCTGCACCTCCAGGCTGCGCCCCCTGCTGGACCCGGAGTCTCCGGTCACGCGGAAGTCCCAGGCCTGGAGACCTGCCCCGGGCAGGGGTGTTGCTGACCTGACGCCCCCAGAACGCCCTCCCACCCGGGCTGAGCCTGCAGCTCAGCACACAGGACCCAGGCCGCATCTGAGAAACGCTGCTCTGAGAGCAGCGGACGCCAGAGTGGACACAGCTGCTGCAACCCAGCCCGAAGCTCAGGCCCCTGCTCAGCCTGGGGGCTGTAGCTGAGGCCCAGCCCAGCCGGAGGCCCAGCCCTGCGGAGGCCCAGCCCAGCTGGAGGCCCAGCGGGGCACGGTGTGCTGTCCTGAGACGCGGGCAGTCACCTCCGACATGCAGCCCCTGGGGCTCACCCGCCACCGCTCTGCAGGCGCCATCCAGCCCCCAGCATGAAGCCCGAATGCTCCACAGTCTGCAGACTTCCTCTCCCACTGCAGGGGGAGGGGACGAGACAGAACAGTAAGGAGAGTGGCTAGGCGCCGGGAAGATGGCCTGCCGCTTCAGAGGCCGCAGGAGACACTCAGGGAGCTCACCTGTGGGTGAGGAAGCCGGGCCCCACGGACTGTGTGTACAAGGAACGGTGCAGAGCCTGTGCCCAGGCAAAGCAGAGACCCCACGACCCAGGCCACTGGGCATGGGAGGCTTTGCATGCCCCGGGCCTTTGCCCATGCTGTGCCCTCAGCCTGGTGTCCTCCCGCTCCCGTGAGGCTGTGTGCTGGTCTTCCCTCAGGCTATGCTCACCCCTGCATGACGTCTTCCTGCCACGCTCGATCGAAGCCAGCCCCTCCACTCCCCTGGTGTCTCGGCTGAGCCTCGGTGACTCATTCAGCCAATCAGCTGCGGCCTGCACCTCGACTGGCCAGTTTCTCTGCACTCCTGTGCCCCGAGGGGAAGTGGGCTTCGGGGAAGAGCCAGACAGTCCTGCCGGCCCGAAGACCAGCCCCAGGGCTGGCCTCGGGCCCAGGATGAGCTCAGAGAGGCGACGGGTGTCCATGAGGCCTCCTGGGCTCCTGGGGCCTGCACAGGTGCAGAGGGCGGAACAGGGCCAGAAACGCTGGACGCTGGTCCTTCTCTGTCCCCTGAGTCAGTCGCTCCCCAAGGCTGCCCGGCACCCACTTTTCATTTCTGTTCCTCAAAGCCTCAGAAGTCAGGACCTCCCCACAGCTCAAGCGCGGACGCCCTGCCCTGGCCCCAGCCGTGCTACCTCAGCCTCCCCCTGCCCCTCCGGCCCTGCCTGGCAGGCCAGGGTGGACTCACTGTTTCTCGAACTCCCCAGAGGAAATGCTCCAGACTGACTTTTGTAAACACAAGGGTTCTGATTACGCTTCCCTGAGCTCCCCAACCCTTGTAGTGGCATGGAGACCACATTGTAAATTTTGAAATTAATGTCACTTTAAAATATTAAATAGCAAGGAAATCTACATGTTGCAAATGAAGCCAAAGAAACCTTCATCTGTACAGGCAGAGTTTTTGCTTAAATAGATTATTCTATTAGTGGCCCATGTATTTATTTATTTTATTTCTGTGCTGGTGGAAGTCCCCCTGAGATTCACGTCGCGGACTCACACACAGATGGCACCAGATACTTGAAAGTCATCTGAATATTAAGAATTTAAATCTTTAGCCTCAGTGATTTGAGCAGAAAGCCAATTATGGGGCTGAATTAGTTTTCAAATTAAACTGCAATTTAAGGCTTGTGAAATTAATCCTTTAAGGCGTGTGGCAGCATTGTACATGAATTCCAAGGAGGAGCCGAGCTGGGACTCTGTTTCCCCCGCTGGCCCCACAATGCGTGAGGAGATGTCCCGCCTCCCCGCTGGGAGGGCACATTCCCTGTTCACTGCTGTTGTGAGGACAAACCCAGGTTTTAGAGGAGAGGAGGGGACTGGGGAGGCCTCTGGAGAAAACCCGGGGAAAATGACTTCTGCTGCTTCTGCGCTCAGTGCCCCAGGTCAAGGCAGGTGCTGCAGCACGGGGATCCCCAGCGGGCTCAGCAAGGACCACTGGCCGAGTGCTTGTGCCGACAGCCAGGGACCGCAGTTGTGGGGAGCCTGGGAGTTGACAGCTGGGTATGGCATCAGCTCCCACACCAGCTCTGACACCAGCATCCACCGTCCCCAGCACTCAGGGCCAGGAAGACAGGGCGCTGTCCACTAGGCCGAGACCCACACCTTCCCTGCGGAGCCTAAAGGACGCAGCACTTCCGGCCCAGTTCCCAGAAGAGGGGCAGGGCTCCTATTCGAGCTCCAAGCCCAGCTCAGCCTCTGAAGTCGCCCAAGGCCTTCAACACTGCGATCAGAAAGCTCAGCATCCTCCTGTGCTTCGGCAGCGGGGTTCCTCAGGCACGCCACCCAGCCACAGCCTAACCTGTGCGTCAGGGTCCCCAAAGCTCACGTCCAACCAGAACCTCTGAATGTGACCATACTTTGAAATGAGATCCTGCACACAGACTCAGTCAAGACGAAGCCAGGAGGGTAAACTTGCTGTCTGTACCGGAAGAGGAGGACACACAGATGCTGGGCGAGAACAAAGGCAGAGGCCAAGCGCCCGCCCACAGGCCACTCCCGGCAGCGGCTGGAGGAGCCGGAGCCTCGGCAGAGACGCTACCGCCAGTACTGCGATGCCAGCCACAGTCCTCGGGCTGTGAGAGGTTCAACACTGTTGCTTAAGCTGCCCGGGCCGTGGCACTGTGCCGCGGCCGCTCCACGGAGGACTACGGCCCTGACTGGGAAAGCTCTGGGCTCCTCTTCCTTGGGAATCTTCCAAACACTGGCCCAGGGCAGGTCGCCAGACATCCATCCGGGCATTGCAGACACTGCAGCCACTCGGGCATTTCCCCGAGGCGCAGTGACAAGCCCCAGAGCCCCCCGGCGCTGGCTTCCGGCCCACCCCAGCCGTCGGCAGCCCTAGAGGGAGCAGGCAGCGCCGATGGGGCCCCGACCCAGGAGCTGGAGCTGAGGACCAGCAGCGCTGGGCTTCCCAGCCCTCCCTGTGGCTTTTACCATGACGTGCTGGGCTCAGGGAAGAAAGCACACAAGAGAAGGGGCGTGAGATGCGGCCCGGTGCCCAGTCTCCAGAGATACCTGGGTGATGATACGGCTGTCAGGATTGGCAGGGCTCCAGCTGGGTGTGGAGACTTCTCTGTACCCTACCTCCCCATGCCCCAGCTCTTTGGCACACCAGAGTTGCCAGGTCAACACAAGCTGCCCACCTTCACGGGCTCTGTGCATCCTGTCTGCACTGGGTCGAAAACGCAGCAAACACCTGTGAATTGCACCCTGGTCCTGAGAGGCGTCTGGAGAAAACGTCCCCCCGTGAGCACCCCCAGGTCCCTGGCAGCGGCTGTAATTCAGGCGCCAGCTCAGAGCACCGCCGAGACTGCACATCTGCCTGCCAGGAGCCGAGGGTGCTGCCCAGCTATAAATTCTCCCGCCTCCCTGCCGGGAGCAATCCATCCTGCCCCCAAACACTGAGACTGGGCGGTCGTTCAGAGCTCGACGCGCTCTGCTGGGAGGACGAGGGGATACGGTGGGGGACAGTCATGGGGAACCAGGCTGCCCAGCGTCACCCGGCACAGCCACCAAGCTGGAGTCTGTGGCTGTGGCTGTTCTCCAGAGACCTGGGACCCGGCGCTGTCCTCTGGTGGGGTCCCAGGGGAGCGGCTCGTGTCCGTGCTGTGTTGGGGCAGCACCCCAAAGCCAAGTCTCTTTGGTAGAACTGTCGCCCTAGGGGTTCCTTGCAGGGCGGCTCTACAAAGGGGGCCACTGTTTCGGGCCTCCAGAGGCTCCAGGGGCTTCTGGCAGCCTCGAGGGTGCCTCCAGCCACCTAGGGCAGGATGATTGCAAGTCAGCCTGTCTGGAAACCTGTGGGAGGTGTCACCTGAACCCGCTTTCTGTTTATGAAGTAGACTCCTTCCTGAGCCCCAGAGACAGACCTGAGTCTGGGGCCGTGAGACAGGCTGGAAGCTCACGGTCCTGGCTCTGAGGTGGCACCTGCTCGGCCCCCTTCCAGGAGGAGGAGGCCCCTTGTTCACATGGCCACTGCCCACCTGTGTCCCACCGCCCTGGCTGCCAGTCCAGCCACTCGCGGGCTGGAGGGATGGGGCTGTCCCTTGTAAGTGACCGGGGCTCTTCTTTGCCTGAGGTGACCACGTCTTGGCTCTCGGCCTCCCTGGCCATGCCACATGTGGTGCCCTGCCTCCCTGCACCCCTGACTGGGCGGCCCCATCGCACCCTTTCTGGCACCATCACCCAGGAGCCCTTCTGCCTGCCCCTGTCCCCTCCAGCCCCCAGGCCCCGGTGGGGCTAAGTCTCTCCGTCCTCTGGGACCCAGGCCACAGGGCCTCAGAGCTGGCTGGGGTGGGCGGACGCACCACAGGCCTGCGGTGCCACCGGAGGGCAAGCCCAGCCATTTCCCTCCTTGGAGGAGATGGCTGAAGGGCTGGGGGCAGGGCTGCCGCTGAGCCAGGGCTGCCAGGCCAGGGCCCTCCTTCCCCAGGGCAGGGTCAGCCCTCCTCTCCTTCCCTCCCTCAGCACAAAGCAGCCATTTCTCCCAGAACACAGGAGCCTCCGAGGCCCACAACCTCCTCCAACCTCCGTCCTGCCCCTCGGGGTGGCGAGGCTCCCACAGAGAAGCATCTAGGCTCAGCATCTCCCCGTGTTCTCCTGAATTTGCTGCAAGAGCAGCCCCGATGAGCTACCTGGGAATGTGCCCTGAGCCAACCCCTGACCCTTGACCCCTGACCCCTCCGTCTCCTCTGGAGCTTCAGGGAAGCTGCTGTCTCTCTCTCTGGGCTGCCCTTGCCCACCTTCCAGGCCTTCCCTGGTACCCTCTCCCCACTTCTGCCTCCACAACTTTGCCTGGTATCCCCAGCAAGTCCTGTGCCCCTCAGTGTGCCCCGGGGAAGGCTCTCTCTGTGCTCTGTAGCGCTCAGGCCAAGGCTGCCCTGGGGGCTCCTGTCTTCGGTGAGTCCGAACTCAGAGCTGTGTGGTCTAGTTGGGCTGGGTGTTTCTTACTCAAGGTGACACGGTTCATTGAGACAGAGCCAAGGGCTGGGAGAGGAGGATGCAGGCAGGGAGCTGCCTCCCGAATCCAGAGAGTACCCAAGACGTGGGGCACACACACCAGGGGGCAGGTGGCCCAAGGACCAGCAGGGTCTGGACCACCCAGACACACCAAAGAGGTTCCCTCACCCACAGCCGGCTGCCCAGGCTCCTCCCCACTCTCGAGTTTTAGGAAGAAAGCTGAAATTGGGGAACCCTTGCTCTGTTCCAGGCCTGAGAAGACTCCCTTTCCTGGCAGGTCGTTTCCATGGCAACCCCTCCTCCTTGGGCTCTGAGCACTCAAGCCCTGAGCATGGTCACCTGATTCTGAGGGCCGAGGGCTGAGGAATGGCCTATGCAGACAGTGCCAGGTTTCCACGGTTTCTGTCTTCCTTTCTTTCTTCCTTCTTTTTTTTTTTTTGAGGGAAATCAAATAGTAATTTAGAAAAAAACATTTCTGTTTTGCATCAGTAACCTTACTGTAATGTCTGCCTCTCTGCCTCCCTCCCTCCCTCCTTCCCTCTTCTTTTCCCCCTCCCTCTCCCTCTCCCTCTCTCTCCTCTCTCCCTCTCCCTCTCCCTCTTCCTCTCTTTCTCTTTCTCTCTCTTTCTCTCTGCCACATTTTCTTTTCTGATGCCCAAGTGACACCTTTGGAAGAAAACTTGGGAGAAACAGAAATTCACAAAGAAAATCAAACTTTCACATCGCATCCCAGCCCTCTGAGGTTGTTGATTTCATTGTCATTTGTCTTTTCTGGCTTTATTCTTTGCATAAATGCATTTTTATTTTAAGGATTGGATTCATACTGATCTCAGTTCAGAAACTTGATTATCTTCCATCTCACCACAGAGCAAGGAAACCTCAAGAGCCGTACATCTTCCTCTACAACGTCTGGTGCCCTGAATTATTCCATCTCGGGCCGTACCCTAGTTGACTTAACCAGCACCCTGGTATTTGATATCTAGTATAATTTACTTATTAAATATGCTCGCTTGTTGCCTGCCCCACTGGCCATGAGCATCACAGCTCTGGGTATTTCTTTTTTCAGTTCAACTTTCTATTTTAAGGTAACTGTAGATTTGCACACAGAGACAGAACATTAGACAATTATGTGTGCCTCTAACCGGGTCCGTCCAGCAGCACCATGGGAACACGTGAGACCAGGGCCCGGCAATTTACCCAGCACCCCCTGGGGCCATATCAGGCCCCAGCTCTGCCCTTGAGATGAGGCCAGCAGAGGAGGGGCGTGTCAGGGTGTAGGAAGGAACCTTTGAGCCTGGCCTGAGGAGGAAGAGGAGCAGAGCAGGGAGCGGTCTGGTGGCACCGGGTCCTGGCCTGCTAAGGCACTTGTCACAGCAGTGAGTGCTTTGCCCCTAGACCGTGACTAGAGCCCTGGTCTGACTCCCGAGCGGGATTCACAGGCAGAAAGCTGATCTTCAGCTGATCCCCAGCCCGAGTGCCAGGCCTGTTCGTGTAGAGCAGGGGCTGTCGGGCCAGTGAGCATAGATAATAGTGCACAGGGCCGGTCCCCTGCGCCGGTCCATGTGGGCAGTTGGCCATTTCCTGGGCTGGTTTCTGGAGCACACAGGTCACTTCCTGGGCCCTGGTCCTGGGTGTCCAGCCTTTTGGCCTTCCTGGGCATCGTGCGTGGTGGGCACAGGAGAGAGGCCCGGCTCACACCGTGCTCCTCACCCCGCTGTCACCTGCAGTCTGTGCTCCAACACTGTGCAATGGAATCGTGAAAACTGTCACTAAAAATACATGATAGAAGTACACTTACGGTCTCATGGGGCCACTCGACATGCTGTTCAAGGCTGTATGCAGCCTGCAGACTGCAGGTTGGACGCTTCTGGTTCTAGAGGAGGGCCCGGCTCCCTGTCTGGTTAGTGTCCTGGGCTGTGTCCTGGACAGGTCAGTGTAAGCCATGGGCTGTTTTCAGGGCTGGTCACTGTAGATGGTACACTGTTTCCTGGGCTCCTCGGTGCCAGCTGTAGGTTTCCATTCTCCCTCTGTGTGGCCTCCTCTCTGCCCACACCCATGTCCAGCCTCTTCATAACGCGCGGTGAAACTTGGGACAACAGCCCAACCAGGATGCTGACCTCGATTTGGTCAGGACTTCCGTCCTTAGCCACCTTGCCATTCTCGGTGGCCGTCCTGCCTACCCCCAGGTCTGTCTGTCTGTCCTGCCGCTGCTCGAGAGTCCAGGCCCTGAAAAACGGTTGGCCGGAGCAGGACACTAGGCAAGACCCGTCTTTGTTGAAGGGTTGCGCCGGCACAGAACGCTCAGGGCTCACACGTCCGTGGTTCCCCCGAGGGTGAATTTCTAGGGGCAGATCTGGGGATGAGCACAGCTTAGGAGCGTTTGGGGATCCAGCCTTTCGCTTCCCTGGGCTGTGGGGCATTCCGAGGTGCCCTTGCTGTTTTAAAACGGTTTCTGCTCACTTGGCACGTGTAAATGACTTTATTTTGTTTATTCGATTGGTAACAAAGCTAATAACAAAAGGAGGAGTAGGAACACAGCGCTGATCCGCAGGAAAAAGAAAATCTGAGCTCTCCAGCCGCAAGGCTGCAGTCCCGGCGAGCGCACGGGCGGGGCTGTCCCCTCGACCTCGGGCGTTTTCTAGTGAGCACACACCAGTTAGCAAAAATGTGCTTGGCTTTGGCAACCACAAGAGAATGACGAAAAATGTGTTGTTTGGTTTTAAAAAGCAGATTCCTGGGCTTAGCAAAAGAGGGAGGGAGGGAGAGAGGGAGAGAGGGAGAGAAGGAGAGAGAGAGAGAGAGAGAGAGAGAGAGAGAGAGAGAGAGAGAGGCGATGCTTAGATCATGTTTTTATAATAATCCAGGGCTGGTGAGCAGTTCTTACTGCCAGTAAGTGGGACCTTGAGCCACCCCAAGGACCCCAGCTGTGCCGCTCCCCTGAGGCTGGCAGGTCCTCCTGGGGCCGCCTCTGCGCGCACTCGGGAAGCAGTGAGCCAGGAGCCAGGAGGACAGACAGCGTCGGGGCGACACCTCTGACAGCTCTGCGCCTGCTGCTTCCAGGACATTCTCTGCTGTCTGAATTTTAGGGCGCTGGCTCTCACTGCCCTTCAGGGCTCATCTGTGATCTGCCAGCCTGGCGCCGTGCTGTGAGCCAGGGTCTCTTGTCAAGGAGCTGGGTGAAGTTTAGCCTGGTGAAGGCGGAGCTCTCGCAGGGAACCCGTCCGCTCCTCTCCTCCAGGCCCTCGCTCTCCCTCCTCCCTCCCTGCTGCCGCGGCGCCCTGGGGAGACAGAAAGCACTAAGTGCACAGTTGTCATCCAGAGACAAAGCACAGGAGGGTGCCCTGACCGCCCTGGGTTGCTAGGAAGCTGGCACAAAGCGGACCTGCCAGCGGTGGACCCCTAAGGCGCAGCCTTCCTGATGCGGGACAGGAGGCGGAGCCGAGCAGCTATAAGGCGGCGTCTGCAGGCCAAGGTCGGCTGTGTCCCACCTCCTGGACCCTCGGAGGAGGTGGCCGTTCGGGGGACACTGCAGGAAGCGCCTGTGAGGAGGGGGCAGGTCGCTTGCGTCCAATATGAGGAGACAATTCGTTTTACCCAAAAATGCAGCGGACTTTGGAGCCCTGATCAATATCTGATTAGCGCTTGGTTAATAAGGATGAACCCTGGAACGGAGGGTCAGAGTCAGAATCGTGACTGCCAGGAAAATAGGGTCCAGGGAGAGAGTGGGGGACCCGATGCCCTCAGGCTCAAAACCCAAAGTAGCCATAAAGCGCGGCTGTCCCTGCCCACAGGTGACCCCCAAGTCCACACAGTGGCTCCCAACGTGGTTTTACCCTCCGGTGTCTCAGCAGTGAGGACAGACACGATGCCACATCCATCAGCACACCCAGCTGTCTGCTGTGCCAGCCGCAGGCCGCAGGTGCCCATGCGCATGGGTCCAGGGAAAAACCCTAAACCTCCTGGTCCCAAGTGCTCTTCCAAAGCTGACTTCCTCCAGCACAAGGACTGACTGTCCTGCTGAGGCTGAGCTTTCCCTCCTGCAGGCGCGTCAAAACTTCTGCTCATTTTATAAAACAGTTGAGCTAGATGTAGACTTCAATGTCGTTCCTTGGGAGAATGAGAAGCGGCATCTCTGCTGTTGTGACATGAACCGGCCCCGGAAGCCGAGGTGAACAGCCCACAGCAAGGGCAGAACCTGGCCCGATTTTACAGACCACAGGGCCGGAGACTTAGCTCAGTGGTTCCGGCGCCTGCCTCGTAAGCGCAAGGTCCTGAGTTCGATCCCGGTAACCACATACAATGCTGGGCGTGGAGACTCACGCCCACCGCAATCGATACCACATACCACAGCGCTGGGCATGGTGGCTCACGCCTGTCATCCCAGCACTCGGGAGGCAGAGGCAGGAGGATGGCTGAGTTCGAGGCTTGCCTGGGCTACATAGTGAGCTTAGGGCCGGCCTGGACTACAAAGAGAGACCCTGTCTCAAAAAAAAAAATTATAGAACACAACAGGCACATCCGCTGTGCCGTCTCTGGCTGGAAGTGCTGTTCCCGCCGCAGTAGTGAGTGGTGTGACAGAGGCCGGCATGTCCTGCAGGGACTTTCGCTCTCTGGCCCTTTATGGAAGCATCTGTGAGCTGCTGGCGTAAGAGTGTGACCTCGGGCTGAGTATGTAGGACAGCTGCCTTCAGTCTCCGTCTGACAGAGCTCCGCTTCTGTGGCCTCGGTTTCCCCTTCTGCCAAGGGGTGGGGGCGCAGCAAGAGGAGTCCGAAGTTCCAGCCAGCCGGCCTCTGGTCCCTGCTTAGGCACCCCAGTGGCCCTTCCAGGGGGACCCTCCCGCCTCCCCTGCTCAGCCCAGCTTCCTGTGGGGTCCGCAGGGCTCTGAAGGGGCCTTGGCCTCCTCTGCCCCGCGAAGTGACCACCCACCGCAGTGCCCACCTAGGCCCTCCTGGGGCCTCATGTGCGGCCTTGGCATGCACGGGTGCCCGCCTGACAGCTTGGCTCCCAGCACCATCCCTTCCGCCCTTGAGCCACAGTGGGCGGGAAATTCACATGATCCAATCGGGTCACCAGGACCCCAAGAGAACCATCGCGCATGGAGGGCACCAGCCTTTCTGCCAGTTTGGTCCCCTCTCGCCCCGATGGACTGGGATGAAAGTGGGGGACACAGTTCCCTATGCTAGAGTGGATCAGTCCCACGGTACCAGGAGCTCCGGGTCAACTGACCGTCCTGCACCACCCCCGCCCGGCAGGGTGAGTGGAAATCCTGGGGTCAGAGCC
>PVIC010030512.1:0-21875 GCA_004025085.1 Thryonomys swinderianus
GAGAGAGGGAGAGGGAGAGAGGGAGAGGGAGAGGGAGGGAGAAATATGCTCTTTAGCAATTCAGGACAGTTTTGTAATATAACATTTTGTCATCTCCTCCATCTGCATACTCTCCCACCTATCCAGTAAATACTGACTTCGCAGTCTCCAAGTCTTGAACCCATATGGTGACAGGGCAGAGGTTTGTAGCCTAGGGATGGGCTCCATCATGAAGGTGGTGGTGATGGTGGATAACATTAGAGCTGCTTGGTTTGAAATCCTTTATTTCATAGCCCTGTAAGTCTAGGCAGTGGAATCAAAGTCCCAGATCAACTTTAGCATAATAGTACAAATGTAAGTATCTGTTACTCATATATATCCCTTGAGTGCTTAGTATATAGCTTAGTAAATACCAGTTTAGTTTCCTTTTCTTCTTTTATATCTATGATTATTTTAATTCTAAAGGCTAGTGGTACATGATATGATAATAGTTATATGTAATACCTAAGACTTAAGTAATGTTAATTTCTTCTGAAGATTAGTAGAAATGGAAGTGCAGAAAAAAATAGTACTGAAAGAAGTCAGTAGGCTGCCTTCTACTCTCTGCTCAGCCACTTAGTAGCTATGTAGCGCTGGACAAATCATTTAAATTTTCCACTTTCTAGTTCTCTGTCAAATAAAAGTCACCTCAGAGTTATTATGAGAGTTAAATTACATATAACATATTTACAATATCAAAATGTTGGATTATAAAAGCAGTACAGCACCTGGAACATAGCTGGGCTCAAATGCTGTAGTTCTCAACTCTGCTCTCTCTACTACCAGGGCACCACTTAAGAAATTCCTGACATAACACTTAAGTTGAAAGATTAAATCTCCAGAAGATTATGATTGTTCAGGGTGTGCATGGGGGAAAACAGAAACCAATGCTCAAAGAAAGTAAGCAAGGACTGGGGATACAGCTCGAAGGTAGAGTCCCTGGCTGGCATGTGGGAGGTCATGGCTTCATTTTTTAGTACTGAAAAAAAAAAAAAAAGCAATGGTAGTAGAGGAAAACTACCCAAACCCAATGGGTCAATGTGATCCATCCTTAATCTTTTCTGTGGATTTCTAAGACATTCTGTAGTGCTGAGATCGATGGAGATGGGACAGTTCCTACAGCTTATTTGGAGTCTGCAAAGCGTTTGCCAAGTGTTGTGGGAGTCTGTGCATACGCGTGTGCGTGTGCTGGACCATGAAAGGACATGGTTTATGATAGACAGCAAAGCTTTGCCCTCTGTCATGTGCTTGAGCTCCTGTATGAACCCGCTCCATGCCTGAAGCCATAGTACCAGCGCGCTGTCTATTCCTGTCTTCTAAGCCTGCCCTACCAGATGTACCCTGGAGACCATACCTTCTTTCCCCACATCTCGATAAGCTTGTTTTATCAAATCTCAGAGCTCAAGGCAAAATACAGATTCCATACAGAGTAGAGAAGGCAGAGGAACTGGTTTCTGCCTCAGAAAGCTGATAACAAAAGGCTCTCGCGTTTTCTCCCTCCAGATACTCCTTAAGGAAAAGAAAAAAAAAAGCCCCTGAATTTCCATGAACTGCTCTGTTTAGCCTCTTTTATGTAATGACAGTTTCTATCTTGGTTGTTATCCCACCCAGCTATGTAAGGAGAAATTAAACTTTGATGTGGTATCCCTAGAGTCATCTGTTCCTTGGACGTAAAGGAAACAGGACTTTCTGAAAGAAAAAGAAAGATGTTAGTTATTAAAGCTTTCACTCCAGAGCCCTTAACATTTAAAAAAAAAATCTTCAGATATCCACTGGTCCCCATCTCTTTCAAATGGTTAGACAGGTTCTTATTTGAATTTTTAAAGACCGCTATTTATTGATAGGTAGCTGGGGTTTGTGTGTAGGGGAGAGAAATCAAACTACAGTTACACTTTTAGCTGGGGGGGGAAGCAGATGGTGGTGAAATCCCAGTAGAAAGCTAAGATTAAGGCCTGCACTTTCTAAAGCTGTTACTCAAACACAGCTGCTAAAGATGAAGCATTACTTGCTTGCATGTATTTCTATAATACTCTTAATAGTATTTACATATGATGAGGTAAGCCTTCCCATTCCTAAGGCGTAGCCAAAAGGGCTTTCTCTAGTATCAGGGGTAGACTCTGTACTGACTCATCCATAAATTCACCTGGTTACATTTTGTATTCACAGTATATCCACAGGGTTAACATTTATTAAGTAGTGCCACACTAGGCATTTTAAATACTTTTATTACTTTAATTCAAATAATAGTCTTCTGAGATAGCTATTGTTACCTCCTTTAACAGATCAGGAAATGAACTCAGAAAAAGTGACTCATTCAGATCCACTTAGTCAGCAGGAAGGGAACCAGGATTCAAATTCAGCACTTCGTTGCTCTAGTGCGCATGGTTCTGCCGCACATCAGGCTTCTCAGATGCTTTGGTCAAGGGCTACAGTCAAGTATTTGGTGAGGTCCTAGGAGGTGATTAGGTCATTCCAGGGCTCAAAACATACCTTCAACTCATTAACATACTGCTTTAAATAATCAAGTTAAACTCTCTATATAAAACATCTCTCGAAAGGAAAATAATAAGAAAGATACCTTAAGAAAGAGGTCTCAATAGCTTTTCAGATTGAAGAGCATCTGAAGGCAAGAGTTAGCTTTCATTAGAAATATTTTTGTCAAGTGAAGCTTACCAAAGAATATAGTACTGCCTTATTCAATAATATATTTTGGCACAGGTAAAAGTCATATTTATTATTTTCCATCGAGGCAAAGTTAAGGAATTATTATATGAATATGGTCACAGGACTATACAGGGCTTTATAATTTAATAAAATTATTGCAGCCATCCTGTTACTTAACAATGACAACACTGATTCAGGAAAAGAATTAGCATCTTAATTTATGAATGTGAAAAACTAAGGAACAGCGTGGTAATAATATAAAATCATGTCAAGGGGCTGGCTGAGGCCTAGAGGCTATGAATAGTATTGACTCCTCAAAACATGTTTAGTAGATGAGTGACATGATTCAGCGGCATTTTAGAAAGATTAGTCAACACATTTGATTAGTCAGCTCTTCTAGGAGGTCACAAGAGTCCAGACAGCACACAAGAGAAGTGGTGGACTAGGATCAGGGGATCTGGGTTCAAGACATGACTTTATAATCATGATAGTACATGACTATAAACCAAAAATGAAGATCCCTGCCTTCCCTACTTAACAACAATGTTGGAAGGCTTAAATTAAAGAAATAACAGAAGTAAGAGTGGTTGATAGTTCATCAGTTTCCTTGAAAAAAAATCAGACTTTAGGGTCGGAGATATAGCTCAGTGGTTCCAACATCTGCCTAGCAAGCGCAAGGGCCTTGGTTCGATCCCTGGTAACCACATACAACAATACTGGGTGTGGTGCCTCATACCCACCGGCAATCAGTGCCACATACCACAGTGCCGGGTGTGGTGGCTCACGTTTGTAATTCCAGCACTCAGGAGGCGGAGGCAGGAGGGTTGCTGAGTTCCAGGGTTGTTTAGGCTACATAGTGAGCTCATGGCCAGCCAGAACTACAAAGTGAGACCCTGTCTCAAAAAAAAAAATTAGACTTTAGGTGACTAGAGGATTTATAATCAGCTTTTAATAAATATTGTATGGACCATCAATTCTGTTACTGCTTATGATACATAAGTACTTTGTCATATTAACCTGAAACATTCTTGGTGAAAAGTAAGCCAGTGGCTTATCATATGATATATTCTGTACATCTTGGATACTTTGAGGCATCCAGTTCTTGAATTAGCTGAAAGTAATAGCAATGTGATGGCGTTGCTGACTCTTTTCTCACTATACAACCAATTTCCTCTGAACTTTAAGGATCTGTAGGATCCAAAAGAAGCAGCCTCATTTAAAGGTCAGAATACCAGTAAGAAGGCAGAGATATGGGGCTATTAGTCATAAGAGAGAACAGTGTAGTGAAGTATCTCTTAATATCTGTCATTATGTGATGAAAGAAAAAGAAAAAATCTGTATACTCATATTTTGATCTTTTCATAGTGCATAGATACAGTTTAATTAGCTTTCTTTACATACCTCACTATATATCGAGAGCAAATCCAGCCACTATTAGGCCCGGCTATAGACTACAGACAAGTAGCATCATTTTAACACCTATTAAAAAATTTGAGGAAGGTAGATGGGAAACTGTCATTCTGACCCACGTTGATTTTATTCCATCTTTTCTGCCTCATTCCTCTTAGATTCTTCTCATTTTTCTCCAACTATTTTCCAATTTTCTCATCTGAACCAGTTCTGTGCTTTTACTTCTGCTCACAAAATATTTGAACACTTTCACTTTTAAATAGGGGTTTTCTATGTCTACCTTACCCCTCGATATGTCTGAATTAGTAGGGTTTTCTTTGCCAGCATGTTGGGTTTTGAAAGTTGAAAGCCAGGAGTGTAAAGGCAGAGCCATAATATGATCCAGTAAAGATAAAGAGACTTTACTGAGTCTATCTAATGAGAAGCTTCTTGTCATTTGCAAGCACATCTCAGAATTAGTTTGTCATTTTGCTAATGGCTTGCTCACTATTGAGCTTGCTCTGCCAGAGTGGTAGTCTTACATTCTCAGAATACGAAGAAATGAGACTAAGGAGCTAGACTTTTCTAGTCAGTGATTATGGAGAACTGAAAATTTCCAGGAGCGCTAACATGACAGAGTTTGCTGTTACTTCTTGCTGACTACAATCTGTGTAGAATAGCTCAAAGCCTACCATCTGCTGACATAACTGAAATCTTTATAGCCAACCACACAGTTGTCACCAAGAAGTTGTGGAGTGACAAGGCAATATAGTGACTTGATTCCTTTGCAGTGGAGTGGGTATGGCAGGCTGAGCCTCCTAAATTACTGTGAAGATGATCTCCAAAACACTCGATTGTTGTTACTGCTTTATTTGGTAGTTTTGATTTATTTGTACTGAAAACACTATTTACTTATTCACATAATCATAAAATTGGTCACAGGTAAGGAGGCAAGACATACATAGGCGTGTGCCCAGAGAAGGCCTGGTTCCCTTTGTATTCCTTTAGTCCACATTTTAGCTCTGTTGAACAAAGAACAAAACCAATACAAGTAGGAGGGCACTTTCCTCCCAGTTATGAGTGTGCCATCATTTCTTCATGTATTTCAAATATTGTAAATGGAATGTGCTCATCTGTCCGGTGTGCATAAATAGGTTACATGGAAAGTGTTTGAAAGTGAATGGAATAGGCGGCTCTTGCTGCCAGTGCTTCTCACTTATTATCTGTTATCCTCCCTTGAGCTCTTTCAGTGAAGCTACACTATAGTCCAGGTCCACGGGGAAATGTGCATCTTGAAACAGCTAAGTTAGATTCACATCACCCTTAAGAGCAGGATCATTTTATTCCTAGAAGGTAGGGTTGCTTTATATTACGTAGAATGCCAATTTTTAGGGTTACAAATATAGTCTTTTCCCCAAGACAAGTTATACACTCACCTAACTCTCCTATAGCATCACTTCACCACAACGTAGGACAGTCAAATAAACTGAAAATGAGGCTGCTATTTAAGCAGTTGCTGATGAAACTGGCTTAAATTCTACACATGAGCAACTACATTAACAGAAATTTGAGAAAACATTTGCTTCCTTTAGATGAATGAAAGTTTGAGTTTTAACACTAAACTCACTAGTCTCCTCATTATGTTTAACGATGCATGTACTAACATTGAGCAAATATCTAATGTTGGCTAACATCTATTTGGATTTTCTTTTGCCCCTTAGGAAAGGCCTATGAAGTAATCAGAGAAAGCTTCTTAGAGAGTTTAAATTATTTGATAGATATTTTCTAGTTGTGTTTTAAAAAATTTTTATCTTTATTGGTACATTGCCCTGCTAGGAATATACACAAAAGTATTTGACAGATACTTTAAGAAGGGGAGAAGGTGTCTGTGTATGTGTATGTGTGTGCGTTTGTGAAAGTGAATTGTATTTCCCTTAGTAACTAAGACAAATTGCTGTTTCGATACTTTTCTCTTGTTTTCCATGTAATTTGCCATTTATTTATACTCTTCCTGTGATGATGTTTTCCTCATTTTGTGTTCGGCATTTCTGCAGTTTCTTTTCAGAGACAACAAAAGCCTTCATTTTAATCCATTCACACTAACATAGGTGCCCAGTCCTCTAACTCTGGGAAACCTGGAGAAGAAAGATGCTTGTACCTCTTCACTGCTGAAAACAAGTCGGTGAAGGTGTTCCTGGTTCAACTCTAGGAACCCATTACATTCTGTTTGTAAACTAACAATTTAATAATAATAATTTTTTTGCAACAGGTAAACATGCTTTTCACTAGAATCAGCTATAATGCCAGACTTCTGACTGATCGATAAGGCATAATCTGACTTTTCTCCCTCTTTTTTTTTCCCAAACGTTGTTTTCAGTGGTCCTTTTCCATGCCCATCAATCACCACACCCTATGATGACATTTAACAGACAAGGATCTTTCCGTAATAAGTGCCTATCCCTTTTTTAATTCATCCTGTAGGCTGCTTCTTAAGACACTACATTCTCATTAGCATCCTGGCTCAAGAACATCCGATGGGTCACCATTACCTACTAAATCAAATAGTTTTCTCTGTCAGGATTCAATGAATTGTATCATCTCTCCCCGTCACACATATGCGGTCTTACCTGGCACCACGCACAGCACCAGACATGCTCCTTCTATCTCAGATAGACTTTTGCCCTGCCTGTTTTAATGCAGGCAAAAATTTCTCTGTATTACCTCTCAACTTCTCCAAATATGGCCCAACTCAAATTAATATGCACCTTTTCTGCAGGCCTTTAACTTCATACCATTTACCCTCTATGCTATAGTCTTTTATATTATTTATTTCTTCAGCGGAACCTTGTATTCTATGTTTCTGAATCTGCTGAAAATGTGAACTCCTAGAAAGTAGGCTTTTAGAGTTTTATGTTTACTGCCAGGACACGCTCCTAAGCACAGAACTAGGTATTAGCAAAGAATCTTTATATCTTTGCTGTTCAGATCCCCAACGATATTTCTTCTGGGAGCCTGGAAGATAGACTTATAATGGAAAATAGCTAGTGGAATGCAAATTCAGTTGCATCTAAGTCGGTTATGTTTTACTAATGGCCTTTAACATAATTCCTGCATCAGAGCTAGTCTGCTTTAATTACCCCGGGGCATTCTTTCAGGAATTTCACCAAAATACCAAAGGAAAAAGAAATCTAACTCTATTCAAGTGATGTAATTGCTATTGTCCTTTGTATCTGACACAGATAAGTGCTAGCTGTTTTTCTTTCCTAATGTCAACTCTAATCAAAGTGTTCAAATGAACTGAATCTTAGTAACCCTGGGCCTATAAATAGGTCTCCTGCTATATGTCATATGGTCTAATTGGAAGCATGGTTCATAGGTGTGAAAAACATTTATGCGTTTTGACATCTCTTGACAAAACCTATATTTTCATAGCACTTTACAGGTTAGAAAGCATTTTACATCTGTTTTCACTTTGATCTGTAGGACAAAACTATGAAGCAGGCGTTATCTCTTTTTCATGCGTTGTGTGACAAACTCAGAGTCAGAGAAAACAAGAAACCTGCCGTAGTTGTAGAGCTAAGGAATGGCGGGAATAAGACACCCCAGGAGGGGGGCAGAAAGAGTGCCCTCTTCGAAGGTGAGCCCCTTGACCTTGGACTTCTCAGCTTCCAGAACTGTAGAAAAAAAATATTTCTTTAGTAAAATAAAGACATTGAAGGGTGGAAAGAAGCTGGGCAGAAAGGGAAGGGCACAGCACCGGGGGAGCCCTGGACATTCAAGTAAACAGAGATTCTGTTACTGTGTCAGAACATGCAAATATGAGTGACGATCCTTAATGTACAGATGCGTGAGAAATAAACGTGAATACAAATAAAAGCCAGGATGCTGGGAGTTAAAAGCTAACTAAGCCCCAAATAAGTTCATCAGACCATTCTCCTTCAGTTATTCCATAGCATCTGTCATAAATTGTGCTATGAGGACCCAGCTCCCACTTACCGTCTTCTCCCTTTAACTTTCAGAGGTAGACTTTTGCAATAATTCAAAATTAAACTTCACTGTTCTTCAGAGAAGGAATAAGAAAATATTATTTAGGAAAAAAACACTAAGAAAGAATGAATTAAGAGGTTAATAGTGTGAACAGATGGGAGAAAGAGTTCTTTTCTGGGGGGGTTGTCCCTTATCAAATGTGTAATTGATATCAAACATCGAATTGTAAGAAGTATGTTTGAGCGAAGGCCAGAGAAAGTTTTGGGAGAGAAGTGAGGGAGAAAAGAAGAAGGAAGCTCTGAGTTTTGTATACGTAGACTCTGTACTCAAGATTTATTCTCTTACCAGGAGTAGTATAGCGCAATTAACGGGAACCAATAATTTTTGCACACGTGCTACTTTTACGGACAAGACAAGGACCGGCTAAGGTGAAAACTAGGCAAGTCTTCAGGGACCGAGCAGATGGCGCACATGTCTGGCGGGCTGCAGGCAGCAACCTGAGAGCCCTGAACTGAACGAGGACTGAATGGTAGCGCTTCTGGAGGATGAATCGAAAGATGAAAAGTGATGGGAGCAGGGGCTGTGTGTGGTTTTCTGTCTGAAAGTTTCACAACTCGCTGTCGCGGCGATGAGTATCTCTGCCTAGCCTCGGGGAAGCGGCCAGGTCCTGGCGGCCTCTCTCCTGGCGCTCGAAATCCGAGAGATGTAAAGTAAATGTAGCTTCTCACAGAGAAAATCAGTCCTTGACCCCCTCCCAGCTCAGATTTGGAAATTTGATGGCCAACACTTTATGTTACTGAGCAAGATAGAATATTTTTTGAATAAAATATACTTCATATTTAGAGCAGACGAAGCCAGGAGGCAGGAGGTGCAGGGGCATACATCCCCATCATTATTTCTAACAAGCTCTGAACTACTGGCAGGCCACGGAGCACTAAGCGCCCCCTTCCTACCCCATTCCTCCTTATAAGATCTCTGCACAGGTCCTTAATGCCCCTCGTATCTAATCTCAAAATTTTTGCACGGTATTAAAAACTTCCCAGTCTTTGCTATCCTGATTTTTAGGCTTGGCTAAATTGCTCCTTACATACTTTCACTGCAAATTTGTCTGGAACTTCCCTTCACACTTTACCTATGAAATTATATTCACCTATCAAGCTCTACCTCCTCCTTAAAGCCTTTCTCAACCACTGGAGACTTAACTGTCCTCTTTCCTTTAAACCCATATGTGTGATATGGACAGGGCAAGGCACTGTGGTGGAGAACTGGAAATAGTGGCGTAAGACTAGGAGAAAGTTTGAATGGAAGTTTCAAGGCTACCAGTAATTACAGTAAATGAGTAAAAGTGTTGTTCAGACTTTGAGCATCGGTTTATTTTCTACTGTTTCTTTTCAATTATTATTTGTCTGCTGTATGTTAGTTGTTTGATGAGTCCTATGCAGATCTTCATCCTAAGGATTTCAGAGCCTAATAAATGAAATACTTATATAAATAAATGAGTTAGAAAATAGAAAATGGCAGTAAATACTAGACAGCATCATAGTTCCTCAAGAAGTTAGTAGAAGTTAAAATTAATTTCTCTTTGAAAAACAGCATTTGGCTTTGGAGCACACAAAAAAGTACTGTAAGGATATATTGATATATGGAAAAATGTTAAAATGTAGGACAAATGCAAGTAGTATCTTAACTGTGGTGAAGTGTAGGAGAGGCTATCTTAAGGATTAAAAAGGTGAGTCCAGGAATAATTCAATAGTTCGATTCGCTAGAGACAATCTACCAGACACCTTATTTCAAAAGGCACAATGAAATTGGGCCTGGTGGCACATGCCTGCGATACTAGCACTCTAGGAAGCTGAGGCAAGAGGATCACAAGTTCAAAATCAGCTTCAACAATTCAGTGATTGAGCAAAACCCTGTCTTATAATCAAAAGTAAATAAAGACTAGAAATGTAGCTCAGTACATGGACCCTTGGTTGGATCCCCAGTACCACAAAACCAAACAAAAACAGCAATGAATTCTCTTAATGATGAAGCTTCTGCCTAATTTCTGTTCATTTTTGCTGGCACACCAAAAATCCTACACTGCATTGTATATGGAAACTTTTACTTTTTTCTTTGAGACAGGGTCTCGCTTTGTAGTTCAGGCTGGCCCTGAGCTCACTATGTAGCCCAGGCAAGCCTCGAACTCAGCAATCCTCCTGCCTCTGCCTCCCGAGTGCTGGGAGGACAGGCGTGAGCCACCACGCCCGGCACTCTGGTATGTGGTGTTGATGGCTGGTGGGTGTGAGCCACCACGCCCAGCATTGTATGTGGTTACTGGGATCGAACTCAGGACCCTGCATTTGCGAGGCAGGCATCGGAACCACTGAGCTAAATCTCTGGCCCTGTATTTGGAAACTTTATAGGGCCATCCAGAGCCTCAGGTTGAGCTCAATAAGATCTGGCAGCAGAGAGCCAATTGAAGGAGAACCAGCAACATAGTTGCAAAATAAAGGGTAGGAGAAACGCTGGCAAGACAAATAAGCCTGCTGTAGCTAATTATGTAGGATAAACAGGACTGCGTCAGGTTGGGAGAGGGTTACGGCAGCCACAGCTCTGTAAAGCAGAGGAGGCTGACAGAGCGAAAATATTCTTAGCATCTACTTCCCCACTGAAGCTCCATCAGGACGCATGCCAGTCTGTAGGATAAGTCCTCCCAGGCTGTTTACCAATTTATTGTTCGCCATTACCGCCTGAGTTCATATGGTGCGGGCTATCTTTTAATATTTCCAGTTGTTTGGGGTAGGAGGATATGTATCAACTTGTTCTCTTCCACAGAAAGAAACCATCCTTGTATCCGACATTTGAATTTCCTTCTGTAGTCCTTTTCTTCATCCTTAACAAGCAAACTCTTTGGGAGAAAGATCAAGGTTAAGCTGGATAAGTGATCCAGTATTTAGCTTAAAATGACATTTTAATTCATTTCTGTTCAATTAAGACTAAAACTCACAACTGCTATTCATCACCACTGCTGTAGAATCACTAATCCTACTCTTGCACCGAGTCTTGCTCAGGGTTTGTTGGGAAGACCCTGTCTATGGCTTTCTCCAGAGACTCAGCTCTGTGCCTTCCTCAGCAGCGTCATATTCTTGCCAAAACTCCACTGTTAGCAGGTGAACTATTTCACTTGTGTACAAAAACCAATAGATATACAGTTACTGATGAGTAATTAGAATATGAAACTGCTAAGAGACACAGTAGTGCCAGTGACAAAATTAACTTTATCATGGAGAAAAACAAAATTCACACTGGAGTTTTTAAAAAGCTTCTCAATTTACAGACCTCCCCCCGCAATTTTCCATTCTCTTGTTTTGTTTTGTTTGAGACAGGGGCTCACTTTGTCGTTCAGGCTGACCCTGAGCTGGCTATGCAGCTCAGGCAAGCCTGGAACTCAGCAATCCTCCTGCCTCTGCCTCCTGAGTGCTGGGATTACAGGTTTGAACCACCATGCCCGGCACTGTGGTATGTGGTACTGATTGCTGGTGGGTGTGAGTCACCACACCCCGTATTGTTGTATGTCGTTCCCAGGGATCGAACCAGGGACCTTGCACTTGCTATGCAGGAGCTGGAACCACTGAGCCAAAGCTCCGGCCCCAATTTTCAATTCTTTTTTGCTTTTTTTTTGAGACAGGGTCTCGCTTTGTAGTTGAGGCTGGCCCTGAGCTCACTGTGGTGCCCAGGCAAGCCGCCGTGAACTCAGCAATCCTCCTGTCTCTGCCTCCCGAGTGCTGGGATGACAGGCGTGAGCCACCACGTCCGGCATTGTGGTATGCGGTATTGATTGTTGGTGGGCGTGAGTCTCCATGCCCAGCATTATATGTGGTTACCTGGGATCGAACTCAGGACCTTGCGCTTGCGAGGCAGGCGCCAGAACCACTGAGCTAACCCTCCGGCCCTTCAATTCTTAATATACTTGATGACGCCCTGGATCAGCTCCAGCTCTCATTACTCATTTGTAGTAATAATAATCCCTCATCTGTGATGCAGCAGTTTATTACATACACACACTTATTGTCTATCTGAGAAGGAAAGAGAGCTCAGCAGGCATGATTTGCTCAAATCTTATATATTCTTTTCTTTAAATTGAATTCTTTATTGGTATATTTTTATATATAGCTCCCAATCACACAATCTTTTTTTTTTTTTTTTGAGACAGGGTCTCGCTTTGTACTTCAGGCTGGCCCTGAGCTCACTATGTAGCCCAGGCAAGCCTCAAACTCAGCAACCCTCCAGTCTCTGCCTCCCGAGTGCTGGGATTATAGGCGTGAGCCACCACACCCGGCACTGTGGTACGTGGTATTGATAGCTGGTGGGCGTGAGTCACCATGCCCAGCACTGTATGTGGTTACCGGGATCAAACTCAGGACCTTGTGCTTGTGAGGCAGGCGCCAGAACCACTGAGCTAAATCTCCGGCCCTCACACCATCTTATACATTCTTAGAAAGGCCTATTTATGTGACTGGTCCTGATTGGCTCTTTTCAACTGAGGTCTTAGAATGTTTCCTATGCTACTGACTGGTAAGAGCATTGTGTGTGCTTGAAGACTTGAAATGTGGTAACAACTTGTCTAAGTAGCTTGTGCAAAAAATGTGACGAATGATGAATACTTGCTTTCTTCCTAAGAGATTTGGAATGTGGGTAAGTCCAGTCATTACTACAATTACCCCAATAAAATCCTTGGTCCATAGATTCCAGTAAGCTTACTTCACAGAAAACGCTTTGCATATGTTTCTGCAGTTAATGCTGAGGAATTTAGCATATCCTGTGCAAATTTATCAGAAAAGGACTTTGGAGGCTTATATCTGGTATCTCCCAGGCGCTGCTGGAAGTATGTTTTTCCATTACACATCCTGCTTTCTATCCTTACACTAGAACAAACAATAACCTGAATATAGTGACAATTGATTCTTGAGTCATCCTAGCAAACCCGTGAACCTGGGGTTGGTATTGGGGACCACAAGTATACTGTCTTACAATATCACTATTAGGATTCACATCTCACTTTACACATAAAACAGTTTCAGAGAAGTCAATTGACAAGAGCTAGAACTGGAATTCTATTCTTCTTTCCAAATCCTATGTTGTTGTTTTCTGTTTGTTTGTTTTTACTGTACCACACAACTTTCTTTGTACATTTTGTTAGGGTTAGGAGGCAAGCAAAATGGCACAAGAGGCCTCTGATGTTTTAGCTCTAGTAGTCATGAACTGTATGTCCGGAAGTGTGGGACAAAAGCAAGAAGGAGGAAACACAACTGAAAAATGCAAGTTTATATGTGCTATTTGCTCTGTTGTTCCTATACTTACATCACTTTTGTTTTAGGTTGTACAGGTGTCTACTCACATTCTACCAGAATGCATGAGCAAGGAAAGAAATTTCATCTTAGAAGCATGATTAGTTCTGGGCTTGGGATGTAGCTCAGTGGTAGAGCACTTGGCTAGCATGTCTGGAGCACTGGGTTTGATCCTCAGTCATCACAAAAACAAATAAAAAGAAAACAAGCAAAAACAAACAATTTACTATGCATTCCTTCTCCTACTCCATGGCAAACAAATTAAAACTGAACATATAGATATAAGAAAGCGAAGTTTTTTCAGGATCATTATTAGTGTAAGGATTAAAAAGAAAGTTTATAGCTTTATCTGACCTCACTTCACCAACATAATCTAGCCCTGCTGTAAACTCTCAAAGGATTTGCTTCATCAGTTAACACTGTGTGATCTATTTCTCGAAATGTGTGTTCCAAAAATGTTTGAGAAGTGGAAAATTGTGCCTAGGACGCACAATAAACAACTTATTAAATAAATCCCTTTTTTTGTTGTTTTTTGTTTTTTTGTTTTTTGAGACAGGGTCTCACTTTGTAGTTCAGGTTGGTCCTGAGCTCATATGCAGCCCAGGCAAGCCTCGAACTCAGCAATCCTCCTGCCTCTGCCTCCCGAGTGCTGGGATGACAGGCGTGAGCCACCATGCCCAGCACAATAAATCCCTTTTTAATGTTTGGTATACATGAAATAAAAATTTTATATTTTAAGAAAATATTGATGAATGCATTATTGTGCATGCTTGTTTTTATCAATCCTACTGCATGAGTTTCAAGGCCCTGAGTTGAGTCTTTTTTTTTCTTTTCGCTCTTTTTGTCAAGATAGGTAAAACTGTCCACCGAACACTTACACAGGGAATGTGGGCAGACACCTGCTGGGTAGACATCAATCTTATCCTTAAAAATGGCTTCCTCCAGTGTGTCACTGATTACTTTGGTATAAGCAAGTCCAATTCCACGACAACTTTGGGGTATTTTCACAGATTTACATCACTAAAAATAAAAGGATTTTTAAAAATGTAGACAATGTAGGATTGGTTCAATAGAGGGCAAGATGAGAGATAGAATTTGGATTTTCCAGAACTGAAAAAGAAACTCAGAAAAAGAACTAAAAGGAGAGATAAGTAGAGATTGTTTTCTCAAAATATATCAAAGAGAATATCTAAAGAGAAGGATGGAGGGGCAGCTACATCAATTATGGTAATATTTTCAGGCACAGACTATCACACAGTCACATTAGTCATTACAACTAGACTAGAAGGAAAGATGGTGGAGTATTTGCTCTCCTTAAAATGCTCCATATTTCAGCATAAAAAATAATGCTAAAAATCAATGTTTTTCTAAACCCAATAATGAATTAGACAAGAAAGAAATCAGGAAAGCAATTCCATTCACACCAGCTTTAAAAAAAATACATAAAGGTCAATCTGAACAAAGAGGTAAAAGACCTCCACAAAATTACAAAACACTGAAGAAAGAAATGAAAGAAGACACTGAAAGATGGAAATACCTACTATGTTCATGGACTGACAGAACTAATATTGTTATAATAGCCATATTAGTGAAAATGATGTACAAATCCAATGAAATCCTCATGAAAATGATAACATTCTTCACAGAACTAGCATAAAGAATCCTAAAATTCATGTGGAAACACAAAAGGCCCAGAGTGCTCAAAGCAATTCTAAATAAAAACAAAGGCTGAACGAATCACAATATCCAATTTTATTCATATTAAGTGAAATGAGCCATACTCAGAAAGACAAATGTCACATGTTTTAACATATGGAATCAAAAAAGATAACATGAGAGCACAAAGAATACTATTATTAGACTAGAGAAAGAGAATAAAGTGGGGGGAGGGTTAGGGTGGGTAATTGGTGGGATGGATATGATCACAATATAGGGAACAAATACAGGAAAGAATCATACCACAGTGGTATATGTGCACCCATGTTTTATAGGAACTCAATTTGTGATAGCTAAATCTTGGAAACAACCCAAATGGCCATCAACCAGAGACTGGATAAAGAAGATGTGGTTTGTACTTTTTAAATAAAATAGAGTATTACTCTGCCATAAAAATGGTAAGTTTGAGTCATTTATATTCAAATGGACGTTCCTTGTGCACATGCTAATAAGTGCAATAAAAAGATCACAAATGTAGAAATACCATATCTTTTCTCTGGTATGAGAAACTGAAGATAAAAAGGAGTTCTAGAGTGCATGATAGATACTGTGAAATAAGAAATATTGAAAGGGTGAAGAGGGGCAGGTGTATGAAACATGGGGAAAATGTGATGGTGAAAAAAGGAAACAAAGCGTATGTATATATGGGCAGGGGTTGCAGGGTGAGCAGGAGAATGGGGAAAATGAGAATTGAGTCTCGTCATATACTGATACAAATTGTCAATGTTCATTGTGATCATGATGTGTATATAAAATATGCTAATAAAGTCAATTAATTAAATAAAAAATACAGGGATCGAGTGCATTGAACACAATATTTGGTAAAATTAATAGATGCTAATCAAATATATTTGCAAAAGAAACTACCAAGCCCTGGTGGACAACTATTTAAAGTTCTCAACCTTATAAAAGCTCCAGTTTTGAGAAATTTATTACTATTCTCAATCCAGCACATACTCCCTTATACTACCACACACACACCTAAGCACAAGAGCAGAAACACTCACAAAGTAAGGCACTCTTTAATTCAGCCCACATTTAGATTCTTTAAGTAAAAACCCCACATATTACTAAATGATTCTTACAGAAGGTGGGAGAAATCTGTGGAACTTAGAAGCAAAACCAAAGAAAATAACCTAAAACAAGGTTGTTCTTCCTCTCCTCTCCTTTGCTCTCCTCCCCTTTCCTCCCTCCCCTTTCCTCCCTCCCCCCCCACTCTTTTTTTTTTTTTTTTGAGACAGGGTCTCGCTTTGTAGTTCAGGCTGGCCCTGAGTTCACTATGGTGCCCAGGCAAGCCTCGAACTCAGCAATCCTGACTCTGCCTCCCGAGTGCTGGGATGACAGGCGTGAGTCACCATGCCCAACATTGTATGTGGTTACCGGGGATCGAGCTCAGGGACTTTGCACTTGCGAGGCAGGCGCTGGAACCACTGAGCTAAATCTCTGGCCCTCTCTCTCACTCTTTCTGTCTTTCTGTCTGCTTGTCTCTGTCTCTCTCTTTCTCTGTCTGTCTCACTCTCTTCCTATCTCTCCCTGTCTCTCGTCTTTCTCTTTCTCACACAGACACACACATACACAACATGCATCAGATATACGTCACATGGTCTGTATTTCATCAATGCTTTTCAATTAGGCTAAGTTCTTTCCACTGAATGAAGAGAAATACTGGGGCTATGGGCATTATATACTCTTTTCTCTACTTTCCCATTATCTACTTTGTTTTTTGCTAATATCAATGCAAGGTGACCAATAGAAAAAGGAGTCTTACCTAGATAATTAGCATTAGATAAATACTGATGCATTTCGCTTTCCCCAGCTATAAAATAAAGGGACAAAACTGGACCTCTAACATCACCTGATATCCCGTGGTTCTTTGACTCTACTAAAAAGTACTGCCACATGTCACATGACCAATGCAAAAGTTGCCTTTGGACCTTTTCCTTCCGTACAAGACTACATATATTTTGGAGTTTTTCTTTTTAGCTTGGATATGTAAGGGATCTCAGAAGGTGAAAGCTTTATCAATTCTGATAAATAAGCTGAAAAGATGTTCCTTACCCTAACTTGACTCTTCTGGGGAGAGGCCAGTGTTGTGCCATAATGGCAAAGTCTAACAGAATCTGGCTGCAGTTATGGGGAGAGTGTTTTCATAGCAATTGGCTTCTGAAATGCTGGGAAGAGAACAAGTTTTCTTGTCTTAAGAAGCAAAATCTTTTGAACTCTGAGCCAGGGCAGCTATGGATGAATTTTAAGATAAAGATGAAGCTCCATCTAGAGGCTGGAGTTTGCTAGCACATGGCATACATAGAGAGGAGGCTAATGGGTCCAGAACACTATACTCAATAGTGGACACCAAATGGAATGATTATATTAATATGTACCGAATGTATCAGTATGTGAGTAGTGGTCATTCATATAAACTTCATCTTCCTAGTAGGAGAAAGAGTTATCCTGTGGAAATTCTACACTCCATCTATATAAAAGATGTTATGAGGGTGTTCAGGAGTGATAAATCTTGCTAATACTATCCACCCCTGATATACCTGATTATATTATAAACCTGATTATATTACCTTGATACAATATGAGAACAGTGGAACTTTCTTCTGTGTTATTCTTCTCTAAAAGACATAACCCTAGTGCAATAATAATAAAAACATCAGACTAATACAAAGGAGGTGTAGTGTGCAAAACACCTGAACAGAACTTCACAAAATGTTAAAGAAAAAAACTAATAAAACTGCTACAGAATGTAGAAGACTGAAGACATACAATAATTAAATACAATGAGTTATCCTGGATTAAATCCTGATATTTAAAGACAATAGACATTAATGGTTAAATCTGAGTGAACTCCAGAGTTTAGTTTTGAAAATTGTATCAGTAATGTAAGATGACAAGTTAAGGGGAAATTGAATTCTTTGTACTAGTTTTACAACATTATTTAAATATAAAAGTAGTTCCAAACAATAGTATCTTTAAAAACATTAAACCATGTGGAGTATATAAAATATGTTCCTATAGAAAAAAATGAAAATGTTAATTAAAAACACAGTGATTTAAAGGGATATATGCCAGATTTCTTCTTATCATACAATTAGGAAAGAAGAGCAGTCTTCTGAAGTCAATTCACAATTACCTAATTATCTGACTTTGTACAAGTCTCTAGTTAGGATACATCTATTGATATGATCGTGTGATTTGGCTTTGCTTCTTTTTATGTGATGTATTACATTTATTGACAAATATGATGAACCATCTTTGCATTTCTGAGATGAAACCTACTTTAGTATGATGTGCAATCCTTTTTTTTTTTTTTTTGAGGCAGGGTCTCGCTTTGTAGTTCGGGCTGGCTCTGAGCTCACTATGTAGCCTGGGCAAGCCTCGAACTCAGCAATCCTCCTGCCTCTGCCTCCCGAGTGCTGGGATGACAGGCGTGAGCCACCACGCCCGGCACTGTGGTATGTGGTATTGATGGCTGGTGAGCGTGAGTCTCCACGCCCAGCATTGGATGTGGTTTCCAGGGATTGAACTCAGGACCTTGCGCTTGCGAGGCAGGCGCCGGAACCACTGAGCTAATCCTCTGGCCCGATGTACAATCTTTTTATAATGAGCTGCATTCTATTTAGTAATATATTGTTAAAGATCTTTGGATCTATGCTCATCAATGAGATTGACCTATAACTTTTTTAATTTGGGTCTCTATCAACTTTTGGGATTAGGGTGACATTGGCTTTCACAAATGAGTTTGGCAGCACTTCATGTCTCTTGATTTCTTTGAAGAGCTTGAGGAGTATTGATAATATAATGTCCTTGATGTCTCTGTAGAATTCAGCAGTAAATCCATCCAGTCGTGTTTTTTTTTTAGTTCTTAGATTTTTCATTACTGTGTCAATTTTATTGTTATTGGGTTTTAAGCATATTTATGTCTTTTGAGGTTAGTTTTGGTAGTTTTAATATGTCCACAGATCTGTTCTTCAAAATTTGCTAATTTGTTGGACTATAATTTTCAAAGTTGTTTCTGTCTTCTAGATTTGCATACTATTATTTCACCTTTTCCATTTCTAACTGCAGTGATATGAGTCCTTTCTGTCTGTGTCTCTCTCAGTATGTCTGGGTAGGGGCATAGCTATTTTATATATTCTTTCATAGAACCAGCTCTGGTTGCTCAGTGAGTAGGGCTGGTATTTTGACTGGAACATTCACAAAGGCCCAGCAACCCTGCCATGACCACTGCACAGTGGTGGGTCCACGTTTCTTGAGGGCCCATCACATAAAGATGCTCAGCAACTACGTCTTGGTTTATTGAGCCGCGAGTAGACCCAGCAGTTTGGCTGGGGCATCTGTAGAGGTCAGGTGACTCTGACATCTACACAGTAGGAGGTCCAATATTGTCACAGGTTCATCATGTAAGAAGAAGGCCTGGCAACTGTGCCCCAGTTTGCAACACAATGAGCAGGCCCTGCAGTTCTGCTGGGATATTTGCAGAGGCTGGGCAACTCTACCCCAACCTCCACACAGTGGTGGGCCCAATACTTCTCATGGGACCCTCGTGCAGGGAAGGGCCCAGTAACTCCACCTCGAGCCACAGCTGGCCAACCTGACCACTCAGGATCTGTGCAGCACAGCCTTCAGCGCCATTAATGCTGAGCTCCATACAATAGAACAATGATGAACAGCCAAGAGAGAGACGTTTTAAGGCTCCTCCATGAAAACTGAAGCCCGTTGGAGGAGCAAAAACGACTCTGCAAAGACTCACCAGACTACAATGGCTGGTGGCATAATTGCTTTGTTCAAGTATCTTTACTGGTGTTCCATATCTGAGATTGTCTAAGGGCCATTGCAGACTAAAGGCCTAAGGGCCAATTATACCTAAGGGTTGACTCAGAAAGGAGCCATTTCTTAAGGGTTTTAAATATTAGCAAGAAATATATTTGCCATAATCATTTCATAGAGAGGAACCCAGGAATTAAACCAAAAATATAACAACAACAAAAGAAAAAAGAAAGAAAGAAAGAAAGAAAGAGAAAGAAAGGAAGAAAGAAACAGAGAAAACACTTAAATAAGACCTGAACCCAGAATTCCAGATTAGCAGAGGAAAATTTAAGGAGTAATGAGATGGAGCAAGCTGAAACTCAGCCACATAGACATCCTGAAGTGACAACAAAAAATGATCTGGAAAAAATGAAATGAGAATAATCTCTCTGATAACCATAGAGGTAGTGATCTTGGTGAGAGACATAGGTTAAAAATATATGACCTGAGTGCTGGAAATGACACCTGGAGGACACACTAATAAGTGAAATAAATAGATCACAGAAATGCAAATACAGGATCTGTTCTTTCATATGAGAACCTGTAGATGTAAATGAGTTTTAGAATGTATGATAGTTTTTATAAAATAGGAAATATCCAAAGGGAATTTGGTGTAGGAACGTAATGAGGGGAAGGAATAAATATGATTCAGAAAGAAAATAAAAGAGCATGAATATAAGGGGTAGGGGGGTTGCAGGTGGGTAGGGATGTGGATAAAAATGAGAACTTGTGTCATATACTGGTACAAATTCCCAATGTTATGTGTGATTATGAGCTCTATATAAAATGTACCAATAAAGAATTCAATTAAAAATATATGACCTGGGGAACATGATGAAATCCCAGCATCAAAACTAAATGGAATACATTTGCATCTCTTGAATGACCAGTGATGTTGAACATTTCTTCATATGCTCCTTGGCTGCTTTGACTTCTGCCTCTGAGAAGTGTCTGTTCATTTCAGATGCCCATTTTTGAATTTGACATACATCTAAATGAGGTATATAGGACTCCAACTAGTCATGATAAAAGAAAAATCCGTATCATAGAACCACCTGTTGGATTCATTGATTTTTCTTACTATTTTTAGCCTCAATTTCATTGATTTCTGCTTTGATCTTTAAAATTTCACTTGTTAATTTTGGTTTGGGGTCGATTTGTTGTTTGTTCTCAAGTATTTTGAGATTTCTCATAAGGCTGTCTGTTTGAGCATGCCATTTCCCTAGTGTCAGGATTGAGTGCAATGAATTTTTCCCTTAGAACTTTGTAGTATCTCAGGGGTTTCAAAGAGTTGTATACTCATTGTTATTAACTTTTAGAATTTTTAAAATTTCTTCTTTGATTTCTTCTATGATTCATTGGTTGTTTAGAAATATATTGTTAACTTTTAGGAGCTTTTCCCTTTTCTGAAATTCCCTGTATTGCTGATTTCTATTTGCATTGCATGGTGGTCTGATGGTACACTTGGAGTACTTTCCATTCCCTCTCTCTCTCTCCATATATATATATATATATATATATATATATATATATATTTAAACAGGTTTTGTGAACTCATATGTGATCTATTTTGTAAAAAGTACCATGTGCTGCTGAAAGGTATATACACTGTTGTAGAGGGGTAGAATACTCTGTAAATATCTATTCAGGCCATATATTCAAGGACATAGTTCAGCTCTGAAATTTCTTTCTTTATTGAATTTTTGTTTAGTTGATCTATCTCTGTGTGAAAGTGTGGTATTAAAATCCCCTACTATGGGCCGGAGATTTAGCTCAGTGGTTCCGGCGCCTGCCTCGCAAGCGCAAGGTCCTGAGTTCGATCCCCGGTAACCACATAGAAGGCTGGGCGTGGTGACTCACGCCCACCAGCAATCAATACCACATACCACAGTGCCGGGCGTGGTGGCTCACGCCTGTCATCCCAGCACTCGGGAGGCAGAGGCAGGAGGATTGCTG
>PVIC010030513.1:0-21830 GCA_004025085.1 Thryonomys swinderianus
TTTTTTTTTTTTTTTTTTTTTTTTTTTTTTTTTTTTTTTTTTTTTTTTTTGCTTTTTGGAGACAGGGTCTCGCTTTGTAGTTCAGGCTGGCCCTGAGCTCACTATGGTGCCCAGGCAAGCCGCCGCGAACTCAGCAATCCTCCTGTCTCTGCCTCCCGAGTGCTGGGATTACAGGCGTGAGCCACCACGCCCAGCATTTATTTTATCTCTTATAAAGTACATTTTAGGAAAATTATTTAAACTCTACATATATATGTGATTTGAATGATTCATCAATACATGTATTGGAACTTATTATCATTTAAGGGCATTAAAGAGGTTAGAAAATTAATCTGACCCTGAAAATTGGAAATGGGAGTTTGGAGGAATAAAGTTTAACGTGTCCTAAAGACATGGTTATAATATAGTGGGAATGTGGAATTCAAATATTATTATATTTATCTGATTTAAAATAGCTACCATAAAATTAGAAAAATAAAATTCCAGTGTACAAAGTTTAGTAAAACTACTTAATGTGTTATTCTATAGAAGGGATTTTTTTTTTTGAGACAGCGTCTGCTTTGTAGCTCAGGCTGGCCCTGAGCTCACTATGTAGCCCAGGCAAGCCTCAAACTGAGCAATCCTCCATGCTGGGATTACAGGCATGAGCCACCACACCCGCCTAGAAGGAATTTTTCAGATACTCTTACCTAGTGTTTAATACATGGTAGGCAGTAGTTATTGCATGAACTAAAATAGTCATCCAGTAGCAATGATTAAGACAGCAAAAGTACATTTGTGTGTGTGTGTGTGTGCACACGCACATGTGTGTGAATGCAGGTCCTTCTCTGTGTACATGGTGCCTTTCTAATAGGTCAGATTAGAAAGTTTCCACCACCTATTGGTAGGAATCCTAAGCATGGTAAATCACAACTTCTTTCATAATACTGCTCAGATGATATAAAAAGGACACCAAGGGAACACAGAATTACTGTCGTGGTTATAATTTTGCTAATTACTATCCTTTTTGCTGTTGTTTAGTTTGGAAGGATGAAAACACACCACCAGAAAAATGAACAAGCCATCACTAAAACCAAATCAACCAACAACAATCAACAATAAATTTAACTGACAGATAGTGCTTTCCCTAGATACAGGCGAAAATTATAAACTTCCCTAAGGATAAAAATTAGGGTTAGTAATTTTTTGTACTTTGCGTTTTATTAAGGTTTCTTAAGCACAAGTCAACTTCATGAAATGTTAATTCACTTTATATCTAATATAAATTGCATAATAAATTAGATCACATGGTTTTATCTCCAATTCCATCTAATACGTGACTCAATCACTTTTACAAGAAGCATATGAGATTAGAAAACAATTCTTATGTGTGTTTGTGAGAATGTGCATCAAAGAGAACACATATACATTGTTTTTCCATGCAAAGTAGCATGAGGTTGCTTCAGAGAATTAATAGACCCTCAACGGGGTTAAGGACAGGTTCTGGAGATACATAGTCCCATGACTGCAGCAAACAACATGTCATTGTGTACTTGAAATGTGCTAAAAAGGTAAATTTCAAGGATCTACACACACATATTCAAGCACAATTATATGACCTGGTGAATAGGTTGATTAACTTAATTATGATGACTTTTACAATAAATGCACGTATCAAAATATCACAACATTCCTTAATGATTTGCTATTTAAGTATCTTCAACAAAGCTGTGTACAAAAGTATGTACAGTGATATTGTAACTTTTATATGCAGTGCTCTTCATTTGCTTTTATTTATATTCATGAGATTTTTTTTTCAGTGCTAGGGATTAAATCTAAAGCATTTTTCCATGTGGTAGGCAAGTACTCTGTCACTAAGCTAGACCCACAGCCCATGAAGTTTTTAAACTCATTTTTATGAATAGTTTCTCTATATTCTAATTCGTAAGTCAGTATAATGGTGTGGGCTATGCAAAGGTTTAAGTTAATATAGGATTTTATTAAAATCCAAGCTCTGCTGCTTAGTGGATAATTCATCTTCGTAAGCCTCCATTTATTTGTTTATGAAGTGAAGAATGTAAATGAAGTGCATTAGTCTAAGTATGAAATAAAATACTATGAGCTAGTTTTTGAATTATAGATTTACTCCCATAACAAAAGCTTTATTTGGAGGAGTAAAATGTATTTTAAGTATTCTGCAACCAAAGAATACAGTGATAAGTGATAAAGAATTAGAACTATAGATTTACCAAATGTGTTCTCATTCATTTCTTCAAAAGTGGTGTTTTGGAAATTGAAAGACTTTTTGTTGAATTATTTTACATTTAAAATTATCAGCTTTGTAAGTCTGGAGGTAATGTTTTTAAGTGATAGGTTTCCTCCTGACAGGATTCTTACAATGAAAAGTTCCCTACAATGAAATTCCCAAATGCAAGACATAAATATAGTCGCAACTGAATAACAGTGATGCATGATGGTTATTAGGAGATTAAATCACTAATAGAAAAGTTTCCATAGGAACAGGGAAGAAAGGAACATGTAATAATTACCAAAGTTTAAATTATACCCACGTACGTGGCAAACAAATAAACCTACACAGAAAATGAATTTTGTGCTATGAATATTTGAACGAATCCCCAACTTTATGAGTGAAAATCATTTTCTAGTTATATTATCTCATTAAGATATTTCATTAATATTTTAAACTGATTATTTGACTATGAAGGGAAACATTTCATAATTTTTCATCTATTATGCAAAACATAATATCTTACCTATATTATATACTGGCAAGGACCTGGATAAAAACTCTACCCACTGAGCTCTTCCAAGGTTAACACATTTATATAAAGTAGTAAATATAAAATTTAAAGTGAAAAAGTATGTAGTTATGAAAGATACATTTTGTTAATGAAATTGTGTTTAAATTAAGGTTTTTATATAGGGAGAGTTTTTATTTCAACTTAAAATATTTGAGTTCAAGAAAAAATGTACTTCTTATAAATAAACTTATTTACAACTCAATATTTATTTTAATGCATAATTTAGGATAATAATGGTAAGAAAACATTTGAAAAGTAGAATTTACAAGAAATAAAAACTCAGAAGTGTTGAACCAAGATCTTGAATCAGTGTCATTTGAATTAGTGTCATCAATAAGTTTTTGTTTAAATTTCAGGTAAATGATACAAAATCATCAGAATAATTTCTCTTTCTGCTATGCAACAAATTATGTACTTATATAAATAATTTATTACAAAATATGTCATAAAGGCTATTTATGTTTAAGTGCATACCATGTAGGTTGTACACCACTACTTGTACAACTCTCTAAGAAATGTTGATGGATATTGTGAAATAGAAAATATTTAAAAGGAAATGTGGTAGAGGGGTGAGCAATGAGGGGTAAAGAAAAATGTGATGGTAATTAAAATAAGAAAAACAAAGCTTGTGATTTTAGGGCATGGAGCGTTGTGGGGTAGGTAAGAGAATGGGAAAAAAAGAGAATTAAATTGTTGCCACATACTGATACAAGTTCCCAATATTGAACTGAGTGTGATCGTGATGTGTATATACAATGTACCAATAAAAATAAAATAACCTAATACACACACGCGCGCGCACACACACACACACACACACACACACACACACAGATCAAGACCTGGTAGTGAAACTAAGTGCTAGGAGCACGTGCCTGGTATAGGCTGTCTGGGCTTCAATCCTCAACACCATGGAAATAAAGAGAAAAATAAATAAAAAGACAAGACCATAGTCTTATAAGACTAACGGAAGCTTAAAACATTGTTATAATTTGTATAGAAATGTAAATAAAGTTTTTAGACAGTGAGACTGATTGGACTGGAATACAATTGTATTGTTTTGAAGGAATTTTGGATACTTTAAAATAAACGTATAATTATTATTTAAGACATTTTTATACATTTAACCAGAAACAAAATGGTAAACAATTAAAACAATTTTAAAGTACTTTTATTATTTTTCAAGCCTGTTAAAAAATTTTGAAAAAGAAAAACATTTCTCTCAGGTAATTATTTAAAAGATTTTTTAAAAGACTCTCTGGCACACTTTAATTGTTTACAGACCCAAGCCTGACTCTCAGCCAAAAATCTCCCGGGACTTTACTAGATTTTCAGGTATATCCAAGGAGAGTATCGACAACTGTAATTTGCAATGGTCATTTATCTCCCCACTAAGCCTTTTGGTTTCTCATCGCTGTCAGAATCGTGTGATAGTTCGTACAACATGACCTATTCTGTTTTAAGTGAGTAACACGGCTGTTCTGCCTTGAAGGCGACCTTACCTGCTTATAAGAATGTCAAGAAAATCCCTCAGAGTGAGGCGAGATTTAAGAAAGCAAAGACAACATGGATAAGTTTAATCTCACTTTAGAATTTTTCTGTCTAATTAGTTTCCATGTAAGTGTTTTCTTTTCTCCCAGAGCTAAAAATACTTTCTCTTGAGGATTGCTGAGTTTGAGGCTTGCCTGGGCTACAGAGTGAGCTCAGGGCCAGCCTGAACTACAAAGCAAGACTCTGTCTCAAAAAAAAAAAGGAAAAGAAAAGAAAAAAGAAAAAAGAAAACCTTTCTCTTGACAATACGAGGAAGAGATATAAAATACATCATCTAAACAATTCCAATTTTGTTAGATTCCACGTGATAAAATCTTATTCTCTTAAAATGAAAAACAATTTCTATTATGTCTCCCTATTATTTCCAATAGCAATGTAAACACATTCCTGTTTCCCTGTATTTTACCAGTTTAAATGTCATGCACTTAATGTAACTTTTGCCTTGGTAGTGAAGGTTTGCATTACTAGCCAAAGATAACTTATGCAAATCAGTCACAACTAAATCAAGCAAAAACATTAAATTAGTGAGAGTAAATTATTTAAATATCCCATTCTTTCCATAACAAAGGAAACTGTGTGGTTGTTGACGAGTTTTACAGAAATTGCACTATGATTTTCAAATCATGCTGAATTAAAATACCTATAAAATACATTAACTCATACCGTTTGTCCTTACAAAACTGTTGCTAGCTTGTAATCCAGTTGTACTTTGTCTTAATTTCTGATTTTGAATTTTGAACAAAGTATAGGGGAAAAATCTCTTCCCACACCTCAGTTTGTAGTTGTTTCTCTATTGTATGGGCACATGCACAGGAGAAAGGCAACCATTTAACGACTTCCTAATTGGAGGTACTATTCTGTTACAGAGTACACAAAATTTTCTTTCTCAAGTGGTTCTCTTTCAGGCTGGCCCTAGGTGTTCAGTAAATTCAGGTGATTTAATGTATGTATCCTCGTGTTTAAGAGAGGTGAGTTAAATTACAGACCCAGACTTTGACTCTCTGGAATCTTTTCCTTCTCCTCTCTTCAAATCAGCCCATTTGTGGAGTTCTTTCTTTTTTCACTTAACAATCTCTATTTTCACAGAAAATTAATAAGGTTTATAATAAGGGTCATTGTAGTGAAACCTTTATACTCACAATTCAAAAACAAACTGACTTCTTGTTCATAAACTTTGTAAAATGTGCATCAATAAATTGACTTTCATGCATCTTTCCTGTAATTGTAAAGCTACCCTGTAAGCTTAGCACTGTATTAACAGGTTAGCCCTTATTTTTAACCATTTGATCCCCCCTCTCTGTCTGTCTGTCTGTCTGTCTGTCTGTCTGTCTGTGTCTCTCTCTCTCTCTCTCTCTCTCTCTCTCTCTCTCTCTCTCTCTCTCTCTCTCTCTTCTGATCCAAAACTGGTACACAAACTGATTTTACACTGAGAACTGAAAAAAATGTGTGGAAAGATTCGCATTCCTTTTCACTTTGAGTTGATCAAAATATAATTTAAGAAGTGAGTTTCACTGAAAGCTCGTCAAAGCTCTTGGCATGTGTTACAGGCAGTAGAATGCTGACCAGCCAGCAGGCCAGAAAGACCTTTTGGCTGAAATATGCAGGTAATTTCAGGAAAATATGAAATTATTTTGGTGGGTTGATTTTATCTTTAATGTAAGTATTAAAGTCAATTTTCCTTTTGTGGAACATGTACAGATACTTCAATTGGTCTATTACCTATTTTAATCTAAAAAGATGAAATGACTCTACCAACAGTCTTATCTCTTCACTTAAGTCTTTTGTGGAATTTTTTTTTGTTTTGAGACAGGGTCTCACTTTGTAGTTCAGGCTGGCCCTGAGCTCACTATGTAGCCCAGGCAAGCCTCGAACTCAGCAATCTTCCTGCCTCTGCCTCCTGAGTGCTGGGATTACAGGCGTGAACCACCTTATGTGGAATTTTAATTGCAGTTAAAATGTGTGCTTTAATTTCTACTCTGTCCTGATAAATCAATTTTGAAGAAAATAATTGAATGCGAGTGTGACAGTTCTCTAACCAACCCAGCCATGTTACAGTCTAAGACATGCTTTGAAGAGATATTTGCCAAGTGTGGTGGTGCATGCCTGTACTTGCGGTGGGTTTGAGGCCAGCCTTGGGCACATAATGAGTTCAAGAGCAGCCTGAATTACACAGTGAGATTGCTTTAAAAAAATGGAGAAAACAATGAGAGAAAGAGAGACAGAGACTGAGAAAGACATAAACAGAGACAGAGTCAGAGAGATGCAGAGAGACAGAGACAAAGACCTTATATAAAAAATATGACAGGGACAGCAGCAGCCTTCTAACAAGGATGGAGAGGGTCTTGGGATATACCAAAGTTCACATCAGCCACAAAGTTACGCATAGAAATTGCTCATATATGGTGGTATTTCATATATTCTATATTTTGTGTGTTGATCAATATTTATAAGTAAACGTTGCTAGAGCTGTTACACAGTATTTGGCAATTAAACATAGATTCAGAGTCAAATAACTTTCACACTATCCAGATTGTGCATTATGTCACAGCATATTGGAATGATTCCTCTTTGCAAAAAAAATTTATCATGATAGTGATTATTTCAACCACCACAGATAGTTTTATCTACATGTGCTTTTCATTTACTCCTATATTTTTTTTTCATTGCTGCTCAGTATGAAGGCTTTTACTTAAAATTTGAGAGACCGACTTAACTCTAAGACTTGGTTGGCTCCGGGCAGGATGAAGCCAGACCCAGAGCACCATAACTACTTTAAGAAATTTGAAATATGCATCAGTATTACTTCAAACATGATTTTGATCACACTAACTTTGTCATAATTCTCTCCTATATAATATTGCTACACTGTGTGAGGTCATGATGCATTGTGAAAAAGAATAGTACTACTATTTCAGGACATCCCACTGTCTAGACACCTATTTTTTATTACAGGCCTCAGAGAATAAGCACAATTATAAAATTTTGATCTCTGAAGAACCAGAGATCTCATTTATCTTGCTAATAACATGATTTGTATTTGTTTACTGATTACATTGGTAAAATATGTTCAGACTCTTTATGTTTTAATTCTTGTTCTAGTGACTTTGGACAGAAACTTTCATTATCAAGAACAGCAAGATTCTAACTTCTTAACATCTAAACTACCAAAGCTTAGCTCTGTTCCCTCCTCTCTCTCTATGTCTGCATAATCTGATCCATCTTCAAACACACTATTCTCCATTTTAACTATATAGATCTTTTCTGGAGCTGACATTATATGGTCATTGATTTTGATGATAAATGGGGTTGAATTCCCTGAAAAAGTGAGGATTTAGTCTGTCACAAATCATTAGATCAATTCCTATTTTTCCTCTGTTTGCTTGGTGCTTCTAAATAATTGAATATTTGTGTTAATTCTTTATTTCCCCCAATTGCTTTCCTTGAAATTCAGGTCTTGTTTGATAATCTGGGGCCTTGGTGAGAAGGTTCATTCTCAAAGGCATGTTCAGTTTTCTTATGAGGTAAAAATTAAAGAAGTACCTGGGCCAGAGATTTAGCTCAGTGGTTGTGCCGCCTGCCTAGCAAGCACAAGGTCCCTGGTTTGATCCTGGTAACCACATACAGTGATATGATATTGGGCGTGGTTACACACGCCCACCAGCTGTCAGTACCACACCCCACAATGCTGGGTGTAGTGGCTCACGCCTGTCATCCCAGCACTCTGGAGGCAGAAGCAGGAGGATTGCTGAGTTCAAGGCTTGCCTGGGCTACATAGTGAGCTCAGAGCCAGCCTGAACTACAAAGTGAGACTCTGTCTCAAAAAAAAAAAAAAAAATTTAAAAAGTAGGTAAATTGGAGGTTTATCATTTTGCTTGTTTTAGAATGTCTGTCTGAGAAAAATAAAGTTTGGCTGAAGAAAGAAAACTAGTTTAATGTTTTAACCATAGAGAAATGATAAATATTTGGGAAGATAAACATGCATTAGAAGACCATATGCCACTCCACATAATATGTAAATGTGTTGGTCAACTTAAAAAATAAAAACAAAAAATATATTCTGGTTGATATCTGGACCATGTATTTTATAATTAATTATTTTTGCTAGATTTTATATACACAGCATGATCACAGTCAACACTGAGAATTTGTATCAGTGTATGATATGACTTTATTTTCATTTTTCCCATTATCCTGCCCACCCTACCATCCCCCATCCCCTATATACATGTTTTGTTTCCTTTTTTTAATCATCATATTTTTCTTTCTCCTTATTACTTACCCCATCCCCCTTATACCCTCTGAATATTTTCTATTTCACAATATCTATCATACATTCTAGAGCTCTTTTTGATTTTCAGTTTCCTCCATCCAGAAAAGAAGATATGGTATTTACACAGCCATAGCCTATTTATTTCACTTATGAGTATGTCCTCAATGTACATCCTTTTGAGTATAAATGACTCAAACTTATTCTTTATGGCAAAATAATACTTCATTTTATATATATATATATATATATATATATATATATTGTTTATCCAATCTCCAGTTGATGGGCATTTGGGTTGTTTCCAAAATTTAGATATCACAAACTGAATTGCTATAAACATAGGTGCACTTATGTCACTGTGATAGGAATCTTTAAATTCTTTCGTGTGTATACTTAGCTGGGGAATGGCAGGCCCAAATGGGACCACTAATCTTAGTTGTTTGAGGCATCTCTACACTGATCTCCATAATGGTTGCAGCAGTGGACATTTGTACCAACAGTGGAGAAGAGCTCCTTTCCCCTCACAGCCTCGCCAGCATTTGTTGCTGGTTAATTTTGAGATAGCAGCCATTCATTGTGGAGATGCAATCTCAGTGCTGTTTTCATCTGCGACTCTCGAAGGCCCAGTGATGTTGAGCATTCTTCATATGTTTCTTGGCTGCTTTTACCTCTTCCTATGGAAAGTGTCGGTTCATTTCAGATGCCTTTTTTTTTTTTTTTGAGGCAGGATATCGCTTTGTAGTTCAGCCTGGCCCTGAACTCACTATGTATACCAAGTAAGCCTCAAACTCAACAATCCTCTTGCCTCTGCCTCATGAGGGCAGGGATTACAGGCATGAGCCACCATGCCCGGCACTGTAGTATGTGGTACTGATTGCTGGTTGGCGTAGGGTCACCATGCCCAGTATTGTTGTATGTGGTTACTGAACCAGGGACATTGCACTTTCTAGACAGGCACCAGAACCTCTGAGCTAAATCTCTGGCCCTCAGATGCCCATTTTTGAGTTGGCTCTTTAAAAAGGAGGGGTTGATACTTTAGAGCTCTTTATATTTACAAAATAGTAGCTGTTTGTCTGAGAAGCAGCTGGTAAATATTTTTTTTCCATATTGTTGATTGTCTTTTTGCTCTGCTGGTGGTTTCTTTTGTTGTGCAAAAGCTTTTTTTTTTTTTTTTTTTTTTTTTTTTTTTTTTTTTTTGAGACAGGGTCTCACTTTGTAGTTCAGGCTGACCCTGAGCTCACTATGTAGCCCAGGCAAGCCTCGAACTCAGCAATCCTCCTGTCTCTGCCTCCCAAGTGCTGGGATTACAGGTGTGAGCCACCACACCTGGCACACAAAAGCTTTTTTAATAGGATGTGATCCCATTTGTTGATTCCCTCTGAGTTCTTGTTCATGAAGTCTTTCCCTAAGCCAATGTCTCCAAGAGTTTTACCTAACCTGTTTGCCAGCTGGTTTACTGTTTTTGTTTTAAATTTTGGTCTCCAATCCACTTTGATTTTAGTTTAGTGCATGGTGAAAGAGATAGGTCTAGCTTTAGTCTTTGGCAGATTAAAGACTTGCTTTTCTGTTGACTGCTATCGAATCACTGGTATTTCCATTACTTAAATTATTAATGTTTAGCTGAAGCTGATAGACACTGGGAACAAAAGTAGAATTTTGTTAGCTCTCATATGATATTTGTAAAAATACAGTATTTTTTTAATCAGCAGTTTAAAATGTGTAATCGGTTCCAAAATTATCTGTCAAATCACAAGAACTGGCTTATCACAGGAGAAATGTCTCATAATCTTACTTCCATGTGTTTTTTTTCAGGTTTTTCATATTTTTCTTACATTGAAAGTAAGTTTGGTATGGTGTATTACTGAGAAAAAAATTCAAGTAAATTTACAGGTGATGAGAATACAAAATAATATTAAAATAATTTGCTATTTTTGGAGAGTGTTTAAAAAGGAAACACTTTTTTATAGTTTGCACTTCATGACATTTCTTTGATATGACTTCACTGTGTCTTACATGACATCAGTACTATGTATGCTGAATTCTACGTTGCCTTTAAACTCTACAAAATAAATAGAGATGAGGAAATACTTGGAATACACAAAAAATGCAGTTTGTTTACATCATGTTATTTTTCAGATACTAGAAAGGCCAAATAAAAATTTTATTTCCTACCATAAAAGAATGTGTGTTTTTTGTCTTTGAAACTCACCACTTATAAGCTAAAATGAAACTGGAGGGAAAAAAAAAAACTGTCTCAAACTTACTCTTAAAAGATTTCCCTTGCTTCGTGGAATGCTTTCCTATGAAACTATTCATCCACCATTTTAATGAGTTTATTTTTCTTATTAGAATGCATTAAACATAGGTTCGTGTACATTTTTGTCTTCCTCTAGCAATCATTGTCTTGAGCAATCTGGAACCCAATACAACTTATGAAATCAGGGTCGCAGCTGTGAATGGGAAAGGTCAAGGCGACTACAGTAAAATAGAAATCTTCCAAACTTTACCAGTTCGTAAGTACTCAGCGTCCTCTGGCCCTGTGTTACCATTTTCTTCCCTTACAGATTTATGGAATTTTATCATACAGGGAAGTGCTTTAACATTTTGTGCAAGTGAAATATGTCTTTGATAAAGTGGCTTCTATAATTGATGGCATCTCAGATTTATAAAATATCAGTTGCACAACTAAGCCAAAAAAGAAAAGTTGCACTGGAATATGTACGTTGAAAATTGCTGTGAGGTCTTTGTCCTTATTGGAAGCTGAATAACTGGATTATAGACATCAGATGAGATCTTGTGAGACAGTAGAAAATACTCTTGTAACATCTCTAATACTTTATTGCTGTGGGGAGACATTATTACCTTTATCCCAAAAATGTTGAACTATAAGAAAAAGGAAGCAATAAATGAATCTTACAACACTGGCTGCCAAAGAAGTACTGTAGCCTTTCCCTTATCTATTCCATTTTGAAATATTATAGATCATTTGAGTTGTTAGGAAGTAAAGATGAATTTGAAGGCTCATACGTTCTTTACGTTGAATGCATTGTAAAGTGTGAGAGAATTGAGAAAATATTTCTGAACAAATACTGTTTTAGAGTTGTGCACAACTGTTTTATGTATATATTAGGAGAGCCGAATTGGGCACAATGAATTCTCTTACCATAGTTTTGACCAATAATACTCTATTGGTTCTCATTCAGTCAGTCAGTCTTGCTTGGTCTCGTTTTCCAGTCTCTCATTTATTTACCAGGAAAACACCAAGTTCAAGCATCTGAAGCAGCAATTCTAGCCCCTTCATTTTCCCCTAATCCATCTACCTTTGTTTGCCTTTAAATTCTAAACTCGTGACCTTTCAAGGGCCATCTTCCATCCCAACCCTATTTGGCCTGCCTGAGACTTCACAGCTAGTCTCTGATGCAAAGCTCTCTGCACCCACCCATTGCAGGGTATTTGCATGGTGCTTCCTTTTCTTGTACAGTTTGCTGTAATGTTTCTGTTTCTGTTTACACGGGACAAATGAGTTCAAATTAAGGTGTAATTTATTTAATAAGCCCGCAGATAACCTTTCCAATTTTATTTCATTCAACATTTTGTCACCACACAGTCTCCTCAACCTCTTTCTCTCTCTTTTTCTCTCTGTCTCTGTCTCTGTCTGTCTCTCTCTCTGTCTCTGTCTCTCTCTCTCTTTCTCATTATAACACTACTTAACACTATCACTTCAAGGTGCTTCTATTTACTTAGAAATATGAAATATTAGCAAAATAAATCATACATGCAATTTTAAGTATAGCAAGATTTTTCTTACATATAGAAATAAAAATACATACACACATACCAAAATAAAAGATGGTTAACAGGAGATCTGTTTTAAATAGGAAGGGGAATAAGAGATACACAGAGAGCCGAGCGTGGTGGCTCACGCCTGTCATCCCAGCACTCGGGAGGCAGAGACAGGAGGATTGCTGAGTTCGAGGCTTGCCTGGGCACCATAGTGAGCTCAGGGCCAGCCTGAACTGCAAAGCGAGACCCTGTCCCCCCCCCCAAAAAAAAAGAAAGAAAGAGACAGATACACAGAGAGAGGGAAAATGGGTAGAAAAAAAGAATTTCAGAAAAACATAATTCAAGCTTTCACAAAGGAGAAGGCAACCAAAAATTGGAAGGAATAGGGATGAATGGGAGGGATAGGGAATGGGAAAAGAAGTAAATATATTGTGTGTGTAACAAACAATTCCCCAAAATGAACGTAGTCATTATGTACTGCACACACGTGCTAGTAAAATGTTTAAAAACTAAATTATAATCCTGCTTTCTTAGTATATAGTTGACTTATCATCTTATCCTCTATTCAATAAGTAATTTAGAAATGGGATGCCAGTCTAACAAATTTGTTTTTAATTGCTTCTTAGAATGTTTTTAGCTTCTCCCTTACTATACATTAAATTTATATTATTAATATTATTACTTTTACATAAGCATTCTATTGTAATCACAAATAGAAACATACATTTTATCTGTCTCCAATACAATCCACATTATATTTGTTCTAGATTTAAAATTTTTAAAGGAAGTATCAACTATATTGGAATTACAAATTTAGTCTGTTTAATTTTAAATACATGTATAGATATTTTCAGTTTATGTGTACAACAATTGGTAGTAAAGCTAGTTTCTGCTTCAAAATTCATTCAGAGTGCTATTATGAAAATAATATTATTATGTTTAATTATGACAACTTTACAAAAACCATATTTTCAAATGTAAATTCTCCCATAATCTCACTCAGTAATTTTAGTATATTATTATATTCATATTATCTATATATTAATTTTATGGACCATTGGCAATGCCACTATAATTTTTTTTCACTTTTTGTACATAGCTTTGCAGATGAGGCTATTTTATTACTCACCTAATTTCAACAGATCCTATAATCACATGTCTTTAATGATCTACATTATTTGGGAAAACTACCTACTTAAATGCTTTACTTATAAAACCATATTATAAATAAAGTAAATTTGGCAAGGAGAAAAATACCTCAGTTTCTCCAACTGGAGAGAAGCAAAATCTTCACTTTGCTGTATTTAATTTGCCTTGGCATTCTTCTAAATAGACTGCATATTACAAGTATTCTGAATCATTGCAGACTAAAGCCTGTGTCCTTGATCCTTAGTTGTATGCTTATATAGCCAAGATCCTATCCATATCCATTTCTTTGTCCTCATACTCTCGGAGGAAATAGACTGGGAAGAAACAAGTATATTCTTATGCACATTGGGACACTAACATAAAGCGAGGGGACCCCATTCTAAGTAACCAAACCAAAGTATTTTTCCTGTGGAAAAATCTTGAACATCACTGCATGCTTATTCTTTTCAAATATTGTCAGCATCAGTGATGTATAACTACTTGAAGAATAGCATCAATGGAGATTATATTCATGAAACTACAAGAAAATAAAATATTGAAACAAAAGGCTGTAAGATATAATATGATAAATATCTTCACCATCTTTCATAAATCATGAATTATTAAGAAAATATTAATTACAGTAGATAACCCATCCCAAGTCATTATCTATTTTGAGAGGTATATGACAGTTTGATGTGTTAATATGCAGGACTTATATTAATAATATTCACAAATATTATACAGTCAGTTACACTAATAAAGGAAATAAGAATTCACATTATTAATAAGAGAAAGTTTACACTTGATTAGGATAGCTGAGTTCTCACAGTATTTGTGCATGATTATAATTAGTGTATTTGTTCCTGAAGTCTCACAATTTAAGCATATTAGTCTGGATTTATGAACATTGCTAGTTTTTGGAGGAGGATCAGAAGTTATATTGCAATAAAGAGCAAATATCAAGTGGTAGGTCGAGGATAGCATTATATATTTTGGTTATGTGACAGTGTTCTGTTTATTAAAATGCAGTTTCTCTACGGCTGTGAAATGTAGGGGAATGAAGAAATGTTGTATTGCATATCTAGGTGAACCAAGCCCTCCATCCATACACGGGCAGCCGAGCAGCGGAAAGAGCTTTAAACTCAGCATCACCAAACAGGATGACGGAGGATCACCCATTTTGGAATATATCGTGAAATATAGAAGTGTAAGTGCCTCGTTTACTGTCATTTTGTACCAGGTTTTCAAATCGCATTAGGAGTTGCACCGAGTTCATAGAGAGGTCCAGAACAAATGTTCGTTCAGGGAAAGCAATCACGAGAGCTCATTTTCCATTGTGCACTTCATCATTGTAAGTTGTGATTTTCTTCCTTTGTTAAAATATAAACATACAGTATCAAAGTAATTTCATAGCTTTCATCTTTTGATTCCTAAGTGAGGAATGTTTAACCAACACTTCCACAAGGACATACATTTTCCCATTTTTCTTACAAGTTCTGTAAGATCTTTTTACTTTCAATTCCCCTTGCTAGTCATAATTTTAGGCTGAACCCTCTTGCCTATTGTACATTTTTGGGTAGAATTATTAGCAAATCTCACCTCAGGGAAAATTATCATGATACATGTCCATGGTGAACATTAAGGAAAACAGCTAATTTTCTTCAGATGTAATTAGTACACTCTATGAGGAGAGTTTATGCAGTCAAAAGCTGAAAGGTTGTGCATAAATTTTCAATATTTTCACACAATCCATGATTTTTTTCAAAAAATACAGTAGTGCTACTTCGAAATTCAAACATTTACGTTTTGAAGGATAAAAAAATTTGATTTTGAGTGGCACACTGATAATTAATTTTAGATACAATTTTAGTCTTCTGAATTTAATATTAATATTCCTTTCAAAAAGTTCTTTGCCAACATTTCGTGCTGTCCAGAAGAGCAAAGCTGTGTCTTTCATGTCATAGGAGAGGCAGGCTCCGTGTTCTACGCCACAACAGCCCTCTGGGCTCACTGGTCTCTCACTGGATCTGACTGTTTCGTGCCACTGAGGCCAGGTTATTTTCACCATTCTCCCTGCTCCTCCGGAAACTCTAGAGAAAGAGAGAAACTGTCCTGAAAGAACACAGATGCGGTGTGAATTCCTCAACCAGACTGGGATAACAGGCCATCCCAAATTATTGCCTGCCTTCCTGTCTACCCAAAAGTAATAGTACGATACATTGTTGTGTATGAACAGGTAGTAAGGAACCTTCAATAAATTACCACTAACAAAAATAAAAGTGAAGACTACAGATGACATGATTTATGATAAATTTTTTGTATATGTTGTTTGCTTTAAATTAAAGATATATTTCCTTTTCTTTTCTAAGGAGTTGATACTGGAAGACAAATGATACCTCGTGTATGATCAAATATGTATCAATTTGATGATAAAGCATATGTATTATTTTATGTCACAGCTTTTCTTTATCTGTCTCATTAGTGGCATTTATTAACAAATCTAACTCCACGAGTCCTGGATGATCTGTCTTTAATAACACGATGGAAAAGATTGATTCACTTAATACAAACATACCTGTAATTGGTTGCTGTTCGATCACTGTCCTAATACTTACAGTGAGTAGAGTAGCATTCTAACAAGGAGCATTTTAACAATGTGATTGTAGGAATCTACGAAACATTTTGCAAAACAGTATTTATACATTTCTGGATTACATGAAGGAAAGACTTCTAGTGTATTAACAGAGGTAGTGTAGCACATACCACAAATGCTGGGCTTGGTGGTTCAAACCTGTAATCTCAGCACTCGGGAGGCAGAGGCAAGAGGATCGCTGAATTCGAGGCTTGCCTGAGCTATATAGTGAGCTCAGGGTCAGCCTGAACTACAAAGGGAAGATTAGAAAGTGGGAAGCACCGTAGCCTATGCTGTCCTTTACAAAACAGATGGCTTTGTTCATGCACTCATTCAGAGGACAGGAATTATTAGATCAGAACTAGGTTTACTTGTTTCTTTGGATTCTTCATGAAAATTAACATCTCCAACAACAAGAGAGTCATATTAAATCATGTATCTGGAGATGAATGGTGAGCGTATTCATCTAATAGGATGTCTGAAGAAACACCAAAATTATTTTAAATATCAAACATTTTACATCTACATAGTAATATAGTGTCCATATAGCTCCATTTAATTTAATAAATATGCTTCCATGTTTTCATGACTTTTTCTCTATTTTAACTGTAACTTGATGGCCGCTAGGATATCATAAATATTTACATGGCAGAATTTTGAATTTTCTGAGCTGAGAAGGGCTAAAGAAACTTGATGTCTTAAAATAAAAAGTGACAAACATGGTAAGAGTTAGAAATAATAATTAAAGTAAACATTTTAAAGTCTTACTTGAACTTCTCAGACCATTTAAAGTCCAAAAGTTGTATAATAGTGTATCTGAATGAAAACAGAAAAAGAAAAAGAAAATCTATAGTACTGAAAACAGTGCTAGGATCATAAATTAGTAAAAATGAAGTTTGAATGATGTGAAAATTTATTTATAGTTACAACATTTATTGTATATATAGAAATCTGTTAGGAAATCTATTTTAATTTTGAAATACTTGAGTATAATGAAAAGCTTTAGCAATTAAAAATATGAAATAGTTTAATGATTCTGAATTTTTTGCTATGAAAAAGGACAATGATTTCATCCACTTTACATTGTTAGTATAGAATAGACTCTATTGTTTAAAAAAACAAAGGCAGCAGAGAATCATTTAATCGATTTTATTCAAGTATACATTGGCCTATTGTAGATTCATAAATGGAGAAATAAAGAACACAAGAAAAGATCAGTAGATTAAAATCAAAAGTGAATATTGTGGCTTGCATCTGTGAGTGCTTATGGATGTGCCAGGAGTGATGACAAAGAAAAATTAGATTTATTTTATCTTGAGTAGTGTATGGGCAAGGAATGCTCTACAAAAACACAACTTAAGGCTCATTTTAAGAAATTTTATCCAGTATCAAAAACTGGAACAAAGGTATTTATTATAATGAAAAACTGATCATATTTTATAAATTTTCTGTTAAACCCACCACACCCCTCTGATGTAGTCTTATACAGAATATAGGATGTATTTGCTAGTGTATTAACACCATCAATTCAGAACCTCTGTTAAGAAGTATCCGTACTTATTGTGCAGCCCTGATTTTTTCTGACAGAAGTAATGCGTAATAGAATAAGTAACAGCAAAATGACCACTTTTTCAGTAACTGCCCTTCAACATTTAATTGGCTAATTAATAACAGCCCTATTCATTGAATCATCTCATTAAGTTACCTAGGGGAACATTTTGCAATGAGTTATCTTAAATCGGTCCCTGGGCACTTGAATTCTGTAAATTAGGTACTCCGCAGATGCATAATTGAGATTCCATGCCTAGGGGAGTTTTGGGTAACACCTACTTTAATTTTTTCCCACTCCCTAGATATACCAATTAAGAGACTGAAATACCTCCTTATCTAAAGGTGAATGGAAAATGAAAATCATTTATAGTGGGAAAATAATAAAACACCCCTTCATTTCCTGCACCACTAGTTTAAAACAGTGGAGACGTTTTTAACTGACTCTGCTGAAAGCTTCCACAGTTCAGAGTTAAATGATTGTTAATTTGGAAAAGAACACCTGTGTATCTCGTGTTTGTCAAGACATTTCTTTCAAATTCTCAGTTTTGGAATTGGTATTTTAGAAGATTACAAGTTTCACCAAGAAGCGCAGTTCCCAGAAATGATATTTTGTGGAGGATTCCTTGAAGGACAGAAAGTCTATTCATTCTCTAAAGAATTCTCAAGAATTGCAGATGTCAATTACTGGCTTATTTTTTGGCTTGAAATTGGTATCCGCACTCAGATCCAGAGCAAAATCCATCCACTTGAATTTTCACAAACTACGCATAGCAAACACTTCACAATTATAGCATATAAATCACTGGGGTAATCAGGGCCCAGAAGTGTACATCTACAACCTTACATGGCACTTATTTTCATGTAGCTCTAGAAAATTTTATATTTATTTAAAATCATTAGCACACAGTATGTATTTTCATATCTTTTAGTGATTATGTATTTTCAGGGGCTTTTAAATTATTATCTTTATTTTTGGATAAAATGTTATATGAAAGACACACATTTATATATAATATATGCTATATACTATATGCTATATTATGCTATATATTGTACTACAATATAATATATAGTATATAGTATATGTGAATGTATAATATACATGCACTATATTATATAATACATGCATATATAGTATATGCCAGCTATGTTAGATAAAATAAACGGGGCCAGACTATTACTTCCACTGAGAACAATATTATTTCCATGGGAAACCTGCCTGGTCTTGCAGCTCTATTAGATCTTTATGTATAAGCCCTAATTAAATTCCTTGTTATTGAACAACTCATCACTGTCTTCTTTGCTTGCTTATAAAGAGAAGAAAAAAATATTGTGTATGCCTTGTATCTTATAGTCCTAATAGCTTCTAGAACAGCCTTATCACCCAAAAATGGAAAAACTGAATGAATGAAGAAAGCAAATGTGGAACATGTTGACCCTATTTATTACACCCATCCTAAGCCTTCTTAGTTTATTTTTTTTTTAAGTTTGAATCTTTTTTTTTTTTTTGAGGCAGGGTCTCACTTTGTAGTTCAGACTGGCCCTGAGCTCACTGTGTAGCCCAGGCAAGCCTCGAACTCAGCAATCCTCCTGTCTCTGCCTCCCGAGTGCTGAGATTACAGGCATGAGCCACCACGCCTGGCATTTGTTCTTAATTTTTAACTTTATATTCACTTAAATTCTTAGACTAGTCACATTTTATCTTTGAAGTTTTCCTATTATATTTCTGTTTTAAAACTTAAGATTTTAAATCCAAATGGAAAATACCTCTGCACATAAATTTCAATATAAACTAATGAAAAGTAAAAATTGAAAAAAAAATTAAAAATTATAAAAAGTATTTTTGTTGAAAGTTAAACATCTATTTAAAACCCTGATCTCATTAGAAGTGTTTTTTAAGTTAAGGTCTAGGACAAATAAAAACACTACTTTATTTATAAAAGTCCATATCATGAGAAATAATTTAAAAATAGAGAAAAATATTGTAATATCAAAACTACAGTATCTTTTTGTTTCTTTCTAAAGTGTATGTTTGCAGTGTGCCAGTTAAATGGAACTTTCTTTTACAGAATAAAACCTTAATTATTCATCATAAACTCAGCAAACATTTAATTTTTTATATGTGAGAAACGTAAAAATTTTGGCTGAACTTAAAGTAATATTGGGATGCACTATAAGGTTAAATAAATCATTCTATCTATTACTATGGCCAGAATTCAATTTATTTATACTTCATTCCTGAGAAATAAGATTTGAAACTACATTTATAGATCACTAGATTCATGATTCTGGAAAAAGTATTTCATTACTGTATGATTATTGTGGAAATAGTTATTTCTAGTAAGGGAGACTGTTTTGATCACAATTTCTAAGGCCCTGAAAAGCAAAATTTCCTGTTTCCCTGCTAGTTCCATTAAAAAGTGTAATAGAGAAGCCACTGCTATTATTTCTATTCTAGATAGGAAAAGAACAACAGGGTTAAGAAATTTACCCATTTTAAATTGTTAATATATGATACAGCTCAGTGTTCCCATGTTTTTTGATAATGTAATTTGTAAAATTATACCAATTTATTTTTCTGTGCTAGTTGTGGTAATAATGCTATTTTTTCAAATAAAGAGCAATTCCAACATCATATGGTTCAAAATAATCAAATAGCCTTTATATTTAAAATGTCTACCAGTAGTACTACTTTTAAATTCTCCTTGTGGGATTTTTTCCTATACACTATTTTATTATGAATCATAAAATACAATAATAAAATGATGCAAGTGCCAACAAAAGTGTATAATCATATCCATACTTTAATTTCAGTACAGGTTTTCTCCATCACACTTTAATATGTCTCTGGTAATTATTTAATGGACATATGAGACTTATTTAACATATTATATTTCATTTTTCATCACATGTCTAACAATAATCAACAGAGGCATCAAATTCCAATCTATTATAGATCAGAAAAATGATACAGTTGATAGAGGTGAATGATAAATTACTTAAAGACGAACGTATACAGAATCATTACTTTGGCAAGTAGGTATAGATATTTTATCTTATGTGGTAAATGTTAGAAATCATATTGGCTTCATTGTTTTGCCAGGTCACATATCCTTGTGAATACGAAAACTCTTCCCACTTCCAAATAAATTATATTTTTTAAAAAAATCAAGACCACCATGTATCAGTCGTTACAAAATCTATCTATCTGTATTCTCTTTGCAGAAAGATAAGGAAGATCAGTGGCTAGAGAAAAAAGTGCAGGGAAATAAAGACCACATTATTTTGGAGCATCTGCAGTGGACCATGGGCTATGAGGTTCAGATCACAGCTGCCAATAGACTAGGATACTCGGAGCCAACGGTGTACGAGTTCAGCATGCCGCCAAAGCCCAACATTATTAAAGGTAAGCAGAGCTGCGAGCTTTCCTCACATAAGTATCACATCATCTTTTTTCCAACAGCTCTGGCTCTTTTTTATTATGAGGCAAACGTAAGTTTATAAACTAAATACACACTCTGGCTTTTAATCACGGGTGACATGACACCCAGAAGTGTTCCCAGTTGCTTTTGTCGTGGGGTGTTTTGTTAAACAATTTTTCATGGCTTTAGCCATGGAAGTGATGAGGAGCGGCTGGGCAGAGGGAAGGAAGGGGAGGGGAGAACGGATGAGAAAGCGTGGGGTGAAAGCCTTCCGTGGAGGCCCGGAGACCCTTTGCCGTTCAGACAGCTTGTCTGTGGAGGAGCTTGGAGGGCCTGATGCATGATTCTGGTTAGATCTTGACAAAGATAATGGAGACTGAGCGACGAGAATGACTTTAGACATAAAATCAGACAGTGACAAATGCACCTTCATAAAGACATATAGCTACAGGTCCAAGTAGGTTATGTAGAGTAGCAGGAAACTGAATTGGCTTTTGCAACAAACTCGTGGGTCGTTCTTTTTTAGGTAGTAGTACTTGCATCAAAAGCCGCAAGAGCTCTCCTAAATCACTGTGGGTTGCTACGTAGTATAGACATGGAGGTAAAGAAGCAAGAGCATATGCGTATGGCTACGAAATAATAGTAATTCTGTTATTTAGTTTCCAAGTTGGCCAGATATTAAAATTTAC
>PVIC010030514.1:0-21926 GCA_004025085.1 Thryonomys swinderianus
GGAGCTGTGCTGCCCAACGCAGAGTCCGCGCGCGTGCAGGGCGGCCCTGGCCCCGGTGCGGCCCGGGGACCCTGAGCGGAGCCGGAAGAGGGGAGGCAGACGCAGGGGCACCCGGTGGGGGGCGGCACGCTCCGGGGGAAACAAATGGCGCCGGGGCTTCCCCTGAGAGCTGTGGGGTCCGGCTGGGAGCGGCACCGCCCGGCGTGGGGCCAGCGTCCCGAGGCGGGAGAGCTGCGTGCCCAGGGCTCGGAGGGCGCGTCTTTCTCACCTCGGACTCTCTGCAGAGCCCCGGGCCTGGTGTAGAGGCCTGGTGTGCTGCCTCTCGCTTCGGGGCACTGCCCGGCCTTCAAGGTGTGCGTCAGGTCCTGCTGCCTCTGGAAGCCTCCTCGAGTGCCTGCTGCCCTCCGGGGGCTCTGGCACCTCTGTCATGGTCACTCCCGAGCGGTGGCTGTGCGAGTCCCGAAGTGACGTTCAGTGAACACAAACAGGGCCTGAAGCCTGTGGTTGGGGTCTCAGGGTCACGGCAAAGCTTGGGCTTTGGCATTGCACAGAGTTGGGTCTGAGCCCTGCTGTGCCATAGTAACTTCTTAGTACCTGTGGGCGACTTTAAGACCTGTCTGATGCTTGCTTTCTAATGTTTGGAATGACACCCCGACTCCGTGTGACTGGAAGACACCACGGGAGGGGGGTCAGAGAGGCCCTGGGAGCCGTCAGCGCGTGGCAGTGGTTGGGCGGGCTGGCAAAGCTGATGCACCCAGGGCCTGTGGGTGCACAGCAAGTACGGGGGTTCCGGAGGACTGTGCCTGGCTTCCTGGTGGGCCCGACCCCGTGGAAGGCCCGAGAGGCCCAGCCGCTGGCTGAGGTCACATCGTGGGCCAGGCGCACAGCTTTGCAGGGGCTGGGCAGGGGCAGGAGGAGAGAAGGCCTGGAACATGTCTGGAAGAAGGTGCAGCGTGCGGCCTGGGTGGGCAGGACGGGCAGGGGCCACAGCCACTCTGCAGGGAGAAGTCTGCCCTGGTTTCTGTGCTTGCTGATTCCCACGGGGGGTTTTAGGCCACCAGTGTGACCTCGTTCAGTGTGGTGTTGGGAGATGTGCCGGGAGTCTCTGAAGAGCCAGCTGCCGCCCGCTGCGGGGTGCTGGGCTATCCCATGTGGTGCTGGGGGACCCAGCATAGGCCTCGCATGTAACCTTACTGCCTCCCTTTTGCAGAGCAGAAGGCGGAGAGGCTCAGGACACGCTTTTGCCTGCGGGCACCCAGCTGCCCCTCCGTTGTCCACCTCCTCTTCAGGATGGAGTAGCCACGGCCAGCGCAGTCCTTGGCTGGGTGGCAGCTGCTGTCCAGTCCCATTCCGGGCAGATCTCTGATCACGGAGGCTTTTTGGCGCAAGCAGGCTCTCACAGGCTCAGATGGTGGGACCACCATCCCGGCTCCTCCTCAGACCCTGCTGGGACAGTCAGAACAGGAGGTGATGGCCTGGTCCAGAAGGGTCAGCCGAGGCAGGCGCAAGCAGGCTCTCACAGGCTCAGATGGTGGGACCACCATCCCGGCTCCTCCTCAGACCCTGCTGGGACAGTCAGAACAGGAGGTGATGGCCTGGTCCAGAAGGGTCAGCTGAGGCAGAAGCAGCCATGGGACACAGAAATGTCCAGGCTCCAGGTTGTTTCTTCACAGTCCGGAAGCTGAATCCAGCACTAGGAATGAGTACTAACAGCACATTTCTGCCACTAACCATGTGTTAATGGCAATTTATTAGGCCATCATTAGACCTAAGTATGTGATCTGGAGCCTTGAAGCAAACAGGTGGCTTGGTCTGGGGAGGAAGAGAGGCAGGGCGGTCAGGAAGACAGTGGGAAGGGACAGGCGGGTGTGCCGGCGGGCTTGCATGGCGTGGGAAACCCATGGACCACACCTTGCAGCCCCTGGGGGCGGCGGGCACCGTGATGCCTAGTGTGAGTGTGCGTGGGTGTGTGTGTGTGTGTCCATGGGATCTCCTCTCGCACTCTTCTCTAGTGAAGGAGCTGGACAGAGGCCAAAGGGTGGTGGACACTCCGCGAGCTGACAGGGAGACACTTCCTTGGCAGTACTCCGGGAGTGTCTCCCCTGGTCCTCGGGGCAGCTACCGTTCAGAAGGGAAAACATTCAGCTCTGGCCCTGCCCCTCTGCCGCCCTCTGCACACAGTGGGAGCCTAATAAATACTTGATGATGAGCCTCTGAGCCCGGGAAGCCAGCAGCTGTTCCTAGCCTTGACTCTCACCACCCCGCGGGGCGAACCGGGCAAGGAGTGCCATGCGGGGCCCAGTCTGCCTGCCGGGCCCCGGGGACTCCGCACGCAGCTGGCAGGGGAGGCGAGCCTGTACCTAGGGATCCTCCGGGAGCTCTCTCTTCCCTCATCTGGACAACATGTATCTAATACACACTTTGTACCGAGTGTCACGGAAAAAAGCATTCTGGGATGCAGACTGTGGGGTCAGACTGACCTCAGTTCAACCCCAGCACCTTTAACTACAAGCTGGGTAGCGTTTGGCGAAAGTTACTTGTTTGTGCTTGCGTGCTTTTTTTTTTTTTTTTATTATTTGCTCCTCCCCCTTCTTCCTTCCCTCCTGCCCTCCCTTTTTGTTTCTTTCTTTGCCTTATATTTTCCAGTACGAGGACCCAACTCAGGACCTTGCGCTTGCCAGGCAGGTGCGAAGCCCCTGAGCTACATCCCTGGCTCTCCGCTTCTTTCTCGTTCAAAAGTTTTCATCTGAGAAAGGCGAGTGAGGGCGTCTCAGAGTGGCCGGAGGGTCGGCCGCCAGGGCGGGAGCTGGGTCTGCCGTGGGTGAGCTCGTCCGTCCTCAGATGAGCGGCCACCTGGTCCTGAGACCTCAGCGTCTCTGTCACGTGTCTCCCTTTGCAGAGTGGGAGCAACGTGAAGCCCAGCTCTGGGGGTCGGCAGGACCTACCTGGAACGCACCTGAAACGACCTGTCCTAGCCCTGGCCACGAACACGCGCTCCCCGCCATCCCCGCCTCGCAGTGACCGCCCCGTTCCGGGCCCGCGGTCCTCGCTCCCTCCTCTCGCCCCGCGTGGATGCACGTGGTCGCCGGGGCTGTGCGATGTCTGCCGTACCTGTCGCAGGACGGCGGCCGCACGGCGCCGGAGTCCGGGAGGAAACTACAATTCCCAGCACTCATCGCGCGAGGGCGGGGCGGAGCCGGGGGCGGCTACAGGGGGCGGGGCTCCAAAGGCCGAGCCAATGGGAGCGGCGAGAGTGAGTGGGCTTGGCTTCCAATATAACAGCGGCAGGAGGAGCAGAGCCGAGAGCCGGCGCGGAGTGAGCCGAGCCGGCCCGCGCGCTCCCGAGGACCCTGCGGGACAGAGTTGCGTGGCTCTCCGGCCTCGGGCCCTCCTGCTCTTCTCCCTCCCCGCCCACCACAATGCACTCTTGAGCGGCCGCGTCTGGACCCCGGGGAGCCCAGAGAGCCGAAGCCAGCCGGAGGGAGAGGACCGGAGCGAGACACTGCTGGGGGCGCTCGGATGCCTGGCTTTCCTTGAGGACATCTTGGCAGCGAGGGTGGCTTTGGGGTGGGGGATCGTGCTGCAGGGAACCCAGCCAGGCCCCAAGATGGACACTTCTGGGCACTTCCATGACTCCGGGGTGGGGGACCTGGACGAGGACCCCAAGTGCCCCTGTCCGTCCTCTGGGGATGAGCAGCAGCCGCCGCCGCCGGCGCCCCCAGCAGCGCCCCAGCAGCCCCCGGGACCCCCGCTGCAGCCTCAGCCTCCGCAGCCGCCGCAGCCGCCGCACCCCCTGCCTCAGCTCGCCCCGCTTCAGAGCCAGCTGGCCCACCCCGGCCTGCTGCACTCCTCCCCCACCGCGTTCAGGGGCCCCCCTGCGGCCAACTCCACCGCCGCCCTCCACCCTTCCTCCAGGCAAGGCAGCCAGCTCAATCTCAGTGACCACTTGCTGGGCCACTCGCCAAGCTCCACAGCCACAAGTGGGCCGGGTGGAGGCAGCCGGCATCGGCAGGCCAGCCCCCTGGTGCACCGGCGGGACAGCAACCCCTTCACCGAGATCGCCATGAGCTCCTGCAAGTACAGCGGCGGGGTCATGAAGCCCCTCAGCCGCCTCAGCGCCTCCCGGAGGAACCTCATCGAGGCCGAGCCCGAGGGCCAGCCCCTGCAGCTCTTCAGTCCCGGCAACCCCCCGGAGATCGTCATCTCCTCCCGGGAGGACAACCATGCCCACCAGACCCTGCTCCATCACCCCAATGCCACCCACAACCACCAGCATGCCGGCACCGCTGCCAGCAGCACCACCTTTCCCAAAGCCAACAAGCGGAAAAACCAAAACATTGGCTATAAACTGGGGCACAGGAGGGCCCTGTTCGAAAAGAGAAAGCGGCTCAGTGACTATGCTCTGATTTTTGGGATGTTTGGAATTGTTGTTATGGTGATAGAGACCGAGCTGTCTTGGGGTTTGTACTCGAAGGTAGGGGCTGTGGTTTCTCTTTATACCTTAAACAAAAGGGATGTGTAGGGACGGGGAGAGAAGACTGGGAAAGGCCGGGCGAGTGACAGAGGCGCGTGTGTGGGAGGCGCTGACCGCTTGTGTGGAGCGCGCCAACTTCATGGCTTCCTCCTCGACCTGGGCGGAATTGGTGCCTCGCCCCCTTCCGGAGGCTCCCCTGCCCGGGGTCTGGCTCGCAGACGCCGGGGGATCGGAGAATCCCTTCCGAGAGATCGCCTCTCCTCCCGGCTCACTCACACGCATAACCCATCAGCTTAACGCACCGGCTAATTACTCTGTGCCGTCACGTTTGCCAGGTCCGTGGCTTCCCCTTCTCCCCCTCCCCTGCTTCACTCCATTTTCCCCAGGATAAAAGAGAAATAAATGTCCGGGTGGGGGCGGGGATCCCGTGCTGCGGCCCGTCCCTTCTCTCCCTGTCTTCTTCCTCTTTCCCCAAGTTTCTGCTTCCCTCTGCTTCCTGGAGAGACTCAGGCAAAATGGAAAGACATCCATGACTGGGTCTCCCGAGGGCGTCAGGGTAAAAATACAGGTAGAAGAAATCCGTAGTCCCTTCCCTCAGGAAGGAGGGCTCAGGACGAACCTGCTGCCACCTCGTAAACATCCCCTGATAAAAATGGCTACAGGTGTTACCCAGGCACAGCAGATGGGCGCTGCCTTGGCACGAGCTGAGGGTGGGCACGTCACCTCTCTCCGGATGGGGCGGAGGGGCTTTCCTGCGAACCCCAGTTCTCCCCCCCACTGCAACTCCTTCTCCTCAGGATAAATAGAGATGCGCGCGCGTGCGTGTGTGTGTGTGTGTGTGTGTGTGTGAGTGCACACCCGGGTGAACAGGCACTGGCTTTAGGGGTACCAGCCCTACACTCCAGCCTCAGCCCAGTCCTGCGGTGGAGGAGCGGCTTCCCAGAGGGGACTGCGATTGAGGAAGGTGGGTTTCTGTGGATGTTCTGTTTGTGGGGTGCGTGGGGGGGGCTCCTGCTGCGGACTGGAAGGCATGGAGAATCGTGTGTGTATGTGTGTGTGTGCGCGTGCACGCGCGCAGGGTGTGCGCACTTGTGTGTGTGCCTGCTTGTGGCTTAGATTTCTCTATTTATTTGTCATTTTGGGCAGGGGGTGGCTGGGCTGGCTGGCGGGTAGCTGGGAGGGGCTCAGCTGTTAGCGGCTTCAAATAGAGCTTGTTTCAGGCAGGGCGCAGCTGCTGTGAGACTGGCACATTCCTTGTTGAAATCCAGTCGCAAAAACCTAGGAGGTGCTGATCGGATTTCCCCTTCCCAGCACCTGGCCGGTGGGGCGGACCTGTCGGACGGCCTGAGTAGCCGGAGCGGGGCTTCCAGGCCGAGGGTCCTCCTGGCCCCGCCCGCCCCGCCCGGGGGCAGCCCTCGCAAGCCACCTTGTCTCAATGGCTCAGACGTCCCCTCCGGTCCCCTCCGAGGCAGCCCCGAGCAGGATCAGTGGGGTTTCCCCGGACGGACGTGCAGCTCACTGAGTCATGCTGGCGGGTCCCTCTGCCCTCCGCTTCCTCTCTCTGCTTCTCCTGCTGGGCGCTGGGCACTCTGCTCTGTGAGAGGGGTGGCAGCTGGCTGGGCACAGCTGTGCCCCTCCAGTCGCCCCGGGCTTCGGAGTCCTTGCAGAGGGGTATCCACGTAGGGTTAAGTATTTGGGGGGAGGGGCGGGGCAACCCGGCACCTCCTGTGTCCCTGGAAGTGCCTGGGGAAATGGCTCTTCCGAGACAGCGCCTGTGCCCGAGCTCTGTGCCGTTTCTGGTGTGGGATCTGCGCTCATTTGTCTGAGTGCCAGGGGAGGGCTGCCGCTGGGCAGCAAGGAGCCGGCTTTCCTCCTTGGGCAAGTGCCACTCTGCCGGAACACGCCGTGCAAGGGGCTTCTCGGGGGCAGGGGCGGCAGGTGAAGGAAGGAGGGTGACTCGAGCGGGGCTTCCCCACTGGCCCTGGGGGTGGCACAGGACGGGCAGCCCCTTCGGCCGGGGAAACGGCCGCTCCCCGCGATCCTCCCTGGAGCTGGACAGCCAGGGCTCATCTTAGCCTGCCGGCCCACTGACCTGCCTGCCTGTCCATCCGCGTCCTCACACCCCGAGCCGTCCACTAGACATACTCTCCGTGTCCTCCATGTGCCCGGCCTGCGGACGGAAGACCAGGGAGGAGGCTGATCCTGGGCTTCCCTGGGCGGACTGGAGCCAGAATTCCCACTCTGCCCCTCTCCCTGGCCCTGGCTCAGGGTGCCACAGCTGTCAAGCAGGCAGGTCAGGCAGGTGAGCGTCGGCCCTCCATACCGTGTCTGCGCGCTGGCTCTGTTTCTGCTGATGAGGGTGATGGAGGAACAGAAATGTCCTCCCTGTGATCTGACTCTGGCTCTGGGGTCAGTCAGGGCTCGAGGCTGTGGACGGAGGACACAAGTCCTGGGCAGTGACTAGTTGGCGAGGCACGGCCTTGGAAGGAGGCTGAGTGATGGAGGTGTGTGCCCAGCTTCCTGGAGGACGGGTCTGGGCGAGGAGTAGGACAGCGCATGGCACTCGGGGTGCCAGGCCCAGTGAGCAGTGCGCTTGGGGAAGAACTGGTGGGTCCGATTGGCCTGGCCGTGCAGTATGAAGGCAGCTCTGCCTCCGCTCAGAGGCCCTGGGCAGGGCACACTTCCCCAGGGGACGGAAGATGTGCTGCCCTGCCCGGGGCTGCTGTCTCCTAAAGGCCCCGGCTCTTATTTCAAGGGCTGTGAGCTTCCTGTCGGCCTGGCTTTGCCTGGCGTCTGTTGCCGGGGAAGGACTCAGCACGCAGGCCAGCTCTCCGGAGGGAGCATGGCAGGTACCCGGCGTGCTCAGAGTTGAAGCAGGAGGGAGCCGGGTGAGGAGGCTGAGAATCAGGACGGAACATCCTGCTCCACCGGCAGGCCGTAGGCGATGACACCGGCAGCTGAGCAGAGGTGCCGCGCGGGGGCGGGGCTTGGGCCTCCCTGACAGGGTGCCCTGGGGCTGAGGAGGCGCCCCTTGCGTGTGACAGGCGGATTTAGGCGCCGCGACAGGGCCAGGTCCACGGATGCTGTTGAGACATCTTGCGGCCTGCTCTGCGCCCACATTGCCCTCTGTCTGCGCTGGAGCAGCCAGAACTTGGGGAGTCTTTCTGCTTAGTTTCTTCTGGAGCTGGTTTGGGGCACGTGGCCTTAAACTGCCGGCTGTTTTCCCTCCTTTGGGTCCAGAGAGGGCCAGGGCTGGGCCTTCCCGTCTCCCCGCCTTGGCACCGAGGATTCCCACCCTGCCCTGTGGTCCTATGGGTGCTGAGCTGGCTCCTCTGCCCCACGGCTCAGGCACTGTGCTTGATTTTCCGGCAGCCATAGGCCCGCCGGGGTTGGGGTTCGCTTCCAGGAGGCTGGGGCAGGCTGGGGCGGCGGGGGGCTCAGGCTTCTCCCAGTCCCGTAGCAGTGCAGAGCACTTCTGCAGCCCGCGCCCGGACCCTCGGCTTCCCTGCCTGCCCCCGCCCGGCTTCCTGCCCTCCGCTCCCGCTGCTGCCGGGGCTGTCCAGGCTGTGCGCCCTCTGCGGGCTGCCCGCCCCCTCCCCCTGCCCCGGGCGGCTCCTCTCTCCCCTCTTCAGAGCACCTGTGGTGGCTCCCCGGGCTCAGGCTCCTGGTTCTGCCGCGGTGCCCCAGGACGGCCGGGCCGGTGCTCCTCAGTGCCCAGGCCTGTGAGTCCCCATCTCCAGCGGGAGGTGCCCGGCACCTAGGTCTTCTTTCTACTGTTTGGTGCCGGGGATCGAACCCAGGAAGAGTGACAAGCACACGGTCTACCTCTGAGCCTCGCTCCCAGCCCTTGGGTCACCCTTCCGGCAGGGTGGGCCGTCAGGGCAGCGGTGGCCGCCGGGTGGAGGCGGGGGGAGCGGCAGTGTATCCGGGATGGTGCCCACGACCCTCCTGGGACGGCCTGCGGGCCGCAGAAGCTCGTGGTGGAGTGACCCAGAGCTGGCCGCCAAGGGCCCAGGCCCACCTCCGAATGCAGGCCCCTCTGGGTATGTCCGCTCGGGGGAGGGGTGGGCTCTGGCTGGGTGATGCCCCTGCGCCCCATGCGGGCCGCTTATTTTTAATCTTGTGGACAGTCAGCAAATGAGCCAAACGTTTGCCACCCTGGGGGCAGCCTTCCTTCTCGAGTCACCGCGCTATTTATAGCTGTCCTGGGGGGACTCTGTATCACATCCTGTCCCCATGCTGGTGTCGGCTGGGGCTGGGCCTGGCACAGTGGCGTGTCTGTCCTCATGGGCCAAGTAGAAAGCTGTCGGGTGGCCTTGGCCTTTCCTCCTGGCCCCCAGGCGTGGAGTTTGTGGGGCTGTCATCAGAGGGTCTGCTTTTAAAAAATACCAGATTCAGAGGAAGAGAGTGAAAAGCGATTTGGGTCACCTGTGTAGTGGTCTGAGCCCCCGAGAGAGAGGTGGAGTCAGAGAGCAGAGCCGTGGGTCTGTGCAGCTCTTCGGGAAACACACCTGGGAGAAAACGAGAGTGTGTGCGCGTGCGTGTACACGTGTGTGCTATGTGTGCGCGCAGCGGCTGTGTAGTGATGAGACACCACTGTCCTCGCCTCAGTGGCCTTCCTGCCACCTTTGGTCGTGGGTGCTTTTCTCCTTTTTTAAAAGCCCCGGGGGGACGGAGGACAGACCCTCATCCGTCTTAGGTAACGCAGGGGTCTCCAGGCCCGCTGCCCCCGGGGGTGAGGAGGGTAACTCCAGCGTCTCCTCTAGGCCCGGAGCTGGCTGGCACCGGAGAGGCGGGCAGGGTGGGCAGAGGACCACACAACGTCACCTCTGTGCCCAGCGCTGCCTGGTGAATGTAAGGCAAGGCAGAGGGCGAAGCTGCTGGTCCAGCGCCCGGTGCCCGGTGTCCGGGGCCGGCGGCGCTCAGGGCTCCCTGCAGATGTGGTCACGCCAGGTGCCCGCCGCGGTGCCGAGACAGGTGTCCCGGCCGCCACTCTCGAGTGCGCGGCTTTCCCTTGCCTGCAGCGCCGGGTGAACTGCCTTTAAAGAAAAAAACAGCGCTAGAAACTGAGTGCACCCCGGCCCGTGCCAGGGAATCTCTCCACTCCGTGCCTGAGCCTCTCACGTTCTTGCAAGAGGTAAAGTGGGGTGTGTGGCCTGGACCAGCGATCTAAACCTCCGGGCAAGGGGCTCATCACAGGGCTTGGCGGGGAGCAAGGGCAGCACGGGCACCAGAGAGGCCAGGGCCCGGGGGCGGCCCGGTCAGGGCGAGGTGGTGGGCGAGCCCGTGGGGTCACCGAGCTGCTGCCTCGGGACGGCCCGGGCACAGGGCAGCACGGGCGTGTGGGCACAGAACCGACGAGAGCCCGGCCTCCCGGAGCCCCTGCCGCTCCGCGCACGGCCCTCTCGCCCTGTCGCCTGCCCGGCCCTCCCGCGCCTGCCCTCCGCCGGCCGGGCCGTGCCGGCCGCGTGGGCCCAGCGCCCTCCACCCGTCGTCCCCTTGGAGCCTCCCTCTGGGCCCGAGGTGTCGCAGCCAACTGCCTCTCACAGGTGAGAGAGACGAGCTGCTCCGTGCTCTTCTCTGGCAGGAGGGTCCAGAATGAAGCCCTGGTTTCCAGGGGCCGAGACCGCCGGCCTCCCTGGTCCAGACCCGCACGGGCCCCTCCGGCTCTGAGGAGGAGCCCTCCGAGGCCTCTGCTTGTGGATCTGGAGTCTCGTCTCCGTTCCGAGCGTCCCTCACCCCAGCGGTGCTGAGGGCTCTGCTGTGGCGGCCGGTGCGGAAGTGAGGCTGGTGGGGACCTCGCGGCTCTGGCTTCTCCCCGTATGTCTCCGTTAAGTCCCCTCCCTTGCTGGGCTTTGGTTTTCTCCAGCTTGTAGGTAAGACCGGGCTCCTTCCGCTGCCCTAGGGTTTTGCGATCGGAGTTCGGACCCTTCCCCCACAGAGGCAGAGCTGCCGGCCTGGGGACGTAGCTCAGTGGTGCTGCGCCTGCCTCGGAAGTTCGAGGCCCTGAGTTTGATCCCTGAAACTAGGAAAAAAGCACCAAAGCCCACCAGAGAAAAAACAAAGGCAGAGCTGTTGTCCTGTCTTCAAGCTCACGTTTGGAGGTGGAGCCTTTGGGCCGCAGAGCTGCGGTCCAGGCTGGACGGGTTCACGCGCTGGGCCCCGGACGGAACCAGCCAGGACGGTGGGGTCCTGGGCGGGGCTGACTCCTGAGGTGAGAACGCAGCCCTGCAGAGAAGACCCAGAGCGGATGGGCTGCAGGACTCAGCGTTTGTGAGACACGGGCACAGAGAGCAGAGGAAAGAAGCCCGGGTCTCTGGAGGGACTGGGCCTCATGCCGAAATAAGCTGCTCGTACGCCCAGCGCTGGGCGAATCTTTAGTGAGTTGCCGGGAGCTCGGTGTTCTGTACCCTGAAGACCTGCCGCTTTTTCTGGAGCGATCGTAGATGGCACAGGTGGCTAGTGTGGTAGTTAAGGGCTTGGTTCAAATCCTGATTTGGTGATGAGCCAGTGGGGGGCACTTGGGGAGTTAACTGAGCCCAGAGCCTGTTTTGTTTGTTGGTAAGAGGGAATCAGACCCCTTACCTGTGGCACAGCACCCAGCACGGAGCTGGGCACACCCTGGGCCTCAGTGTTGTCAGCTGTGGCTTTCGTTAGAGTGGCTGTTGGAGGTGCTGCCTGGGGTCTGGGGCACGAACCGCCTCTGCACTGTATCCTCAGCCGCAGGGAGGGGCTCTGGGGAGCCTGCGCAGTGGGAGTGAGCCCCCCTTCTTGTAACAGGGTCCCCTCCACACGCTGGCACTGCTGGCTCTGGACGGGTCTCCGTGAGGGAGAGGAAGGGGGTTTCCCCGGACGGTGTGGCTGGGATGGCAGCCTGGCTCTCGGAGCCTTCCTCACCCTGGGCGTTAGTCCGCCCTGGGCTGTCAGTGGCCGGCGCAGCTAACTGGGGCTGGCCACTCATGCTGGACAGGCGGGGAGAGAACAAAAATAAAGAGCGGGGCCAGGACAGAGGCTGGGAGGCCCGGAGGAGGTGCAGGTGCCGTGACGGCCAGGCAGGAGGAGGCAGGAGCCAGGGCTCTAGTTAGCAGCCGTTTGCAGCCTGGGGCGGAGCTGGCCAGAGCAGCGCTGTGCTTGGGCAGCATGTGGCCGGGGCACAGCTTGAGCTGCTTTCTGTGATTCGCGTGGTTCTCTCGGACTGTTTCCCCCGGGGGGCGGAGCACCAGGGCACGACGGCTGCTGACTTTCCCGGCGGGTGCCAGGGTCTCCGGGGACCGTGTTGTGCAGGGGAGTGCCAGGGTGCACCCCGTGGAGGCCTGGGCACGAGCTGAGCAGAGCAGGCCCCTTGGCGATCCCAACGAACCCCGTGTGGACGACTGTGAACAACATGCAGATCGGCATCTGTTGCTTTTGAGTCAGCTTGTCGGGCGCTTTCCTCGGTGCGGAGGGACCGGGAGCAGGACTCGGAGGCGCTCGGAGGCGCTCGGGCTCCTAGAGGCTGGAGGCTCGGCCGTCGGAGCTGGCAGCCGCGGCACAGGACGCTTGTTGGCGCTTAGCTTCAGGCTGTATGTGGAGAAGCCTGGGATGGCGGCTGCAGGGTCCCCAGCCTTAGTTTCCCCAGTAGCCTGGTGAACGGTGCTTGATAATGGTTGGAGAAGTAGCGAGTGCGGTGGCTGGCACTTCCCAGGCGGCCAACAAATGGTGGTTCCTTCTGGTGCCCTCGCCTGAGTTGGCACCTGTTGCCTCCTTGCAAAGCTCCACCAGCAGGGTTTTCTGAGCCTTTTCTCCTTTTTGGGATTCACGATTTTAACACATTGGCTGAGCCATTTTCTGTCTCTCGGTGGTAAGATGCTGGCGCGCCGGAGAGCTCTGACACACACGGGTGCCCGGCTGCCGCTGGGGCTGTTCCCGTCTCCTGAGCTGGGGCTGGGGAAGCGTGTGGCTCTGGGCCCGGCCAGGGCCTCGGAGGGGCTCGGCGCTGGGGGGCGAGCCCAGGGGCAGCTGGGCGGTGTCTGTCCTGTGTGGTGCCATCCCTGCCCTGAACGGCCAGGCTGCACAGACCAGCCAGCTGTGGCAGGGGTGGCACGGCTGTCCCAGGGGAGAGGGCAGCCAGGACCGTCCCTGCAGACTCCGGGGCCAGAGAAGGCATGGCTTCTCCCGGGCCGCTCAGCACCGTGTGTGGAGAAGGGGCAGCAGGACCCCAGCCCTGGGCTCTGGCCTCCTTTCTGCTCCGTTTGCAGCCCCTGAGCAGCACGGGCTCCAGGGTGCCCAGGATCCGTGTCCCTGAGGAGTCGGGTCAGGTCTGGGTGGCTGGGTATCGTGCCAGTCCCAGGCTCTCACCCAGCCCTGGGGCAGTGCCTTGTCTGAAGTGAGGTTTTTTTTTTTTGTTTGTTTGTTTTTCTGGGTTCAATCCCCAGGGCTGCAAAAAACAAACAAACAAAAACCAAAAACAAACTTAAATACTTTTCTTTGAAAGAGAAAGTGGTCCACACCTGCCCAGAGGACTCTGGCCACAGTGACCTTCACCTTGGCTGGCCCTTGAGGGACCCCAGCGGCCCTGGGCTCAGACCTGGCCTTTCACGGCGGGGCGCGTGGCCCCAGTCCCTCCTGCTCTGGGTTGGACGTGATGTTCGGCTCTGCCAAGGTGCTTCCCCCACTCCCAGGGCAGCAACAGTGCCGAGCCTGGGAGGAGGGCACTCCGGCTCAAGGTGCCAGGCCGGGTCCACGCTGTCTGCCAGGGATCTCGAGATCCCTCAAGAGCGAAATGGAGTTGATGGAGCTGAGAGCGAGTCTCTGGCAGAGGCTGAGTCGTGAGGGTCTCCTTGAGGGTGGTGGGCGGGATCATATGGAAGGCTCTATCCCTGGCAGCCAGAGAGAAGGAGCTGCTCTCCTAAAAGGGTCTCTGCTTCTGTCAGCGTGACTCCCAGTGACCAGGGCCGCTTTTGAGAGTGAGAGGAGGGGCAGAGGGGAGAGGCGGGGCAGCGTGAGGGCCTGGGTGCGCTTTCCACAGCAGTGTGCGAGCGGCCCATCCCACAGCCCGCAGGCTGAGCCCAGGGCGGCTGGGGCCCACACCTTCCTGGAGGCTTGTCTGGGCCCCCCAGGCCTCCCCTTCCCCTGTGCCCTGGGCGCTGCAACCCTGCCCCCCGGCAGCCTCGCCCAGAACCTCGGTGGTGAGCTGTGCTAGTGGGCGAGGGCCGGGGGTGTTGGGCCAGGCAGGCACGGCGGCCGGGCCTGGGAGCGCCCTGGCCTGGAGGGCGGCCGAGTCTCACGGCCTCAGTGACCCAGAGTCATCGCGTGGAATGGGCTGGCGGCGCTTCCCAGAGGGCGGGTGCTGCGCGGAGATCACAGTGAGGCACCTGGGAAGCCGGGGGTCAGCGTCCGCGCCTTGGGGTCTCACCACACAGCTGCCGAGGCGGTCTCCCCGGGCCTGCTCCCCGCGAGGGCACTTCTGTGTCCGCCCGGGTGCCCCCTCACCCCCGACCTCTGCGCCCACGTGGCATCTGGCCCAGTAACTACTGCTCTGGGTGCTCTGGGCCCCTGGGGGGGGGCCCCAGGAGGCGTGCAGGCCGTGTGGAGCTGAGCGACACCCTGTGCCTGGTCGGGCAGGGTCCCTGGGCCGCCGCGCCCTCAGCGCTGAGTACCCCGGTTCTGTCCCGGCTGTGGGGCCTGGGAGGCTGGTCAGCACAGCCCACCCCGGTGTCCTGGGGCTGTAGGCTCTTGTGAGCACCGTCTGAGGCTGTGACCCGAGACACTCGGTGAAGACCAGCTGGTCTGGGGTGGAGGGTGTGCGGCTCTGGCGGAGGCCTGAGCTGGCCTTGGCTCTGTTGTCTGGGAAGTGCCAGCAGGGAGCTGGCACAGGCGGAGGATGGGGTTGTCCCGGCGGTGGGGGAGCGCCCGCGGGGTGCCTGTGGGAGAGGTTGGTCTTCCCGGCCCCCCTCGAGTGAAAACCTGTGAAGGCCTCACAGCGGAAGTAGATTTCTCACCAGCAGCAGACGCTAAGACAGGCCTGCTGGCCGGCCGCCCTCCCTCCACCTCTGCCCCACAGGCCAGCCCTTGGCAGGAGGCCCGTCTGTCTCCTGAACCCTCCTAGCTGTGGGGATTTAATTACTATAATGTAAGGCGCTGTGGCCCGAGGCCTCTGGCAGAGGGGAGACAGATTTGTCTTCTCACTGGGAGAATAAAAATCGATGAAGAGGAAAGGAAACGTGCCTTCCCTGGAGGTGCCCACGGCTTCGGGGCTGGTGAGAGCTCCCTAGGGAGGGGTGCCGGCGGGGGGGCACGGTGTCCGTCTGTCTGTCACCCCTGTGCTGTTGCCTCTGTCGGTCGGTGACTCAGCTAAGCTGCTGCCTCCGGGATGACGGTGCCGCATCTGTGCCATCCGGTGGCCCTAAGTCCTACTATGTGCCCCTCGCTGTCCTCGGGCCGGTGTGTGCGGCTGAGGAGGAGTTCCCTCACCCAGCGGGCGGTCACTGGGCACCTGCGACGTGCCAGCGTACCACCAATGCATCATGGGTGAAAGGGAAAACCGAGACAAAAATCCTGGCGCCCCCCCCCCGAACTTGTATTTTAGTAGGTGAACCTGGAAATAAATGGTATCAGTGAATTACGCGAGGCGTTCCAGGTGCTGTGAGACCGAGGAAGCTGCGTGGGAGTGGGGGGTCTTAAGTTAGCGCTCAGGGCTGGTGCTGTGGAGACGCTGAGCAGAGGCCGATCCCAGCGTCAGTGCCCGGTCGGGGCACACCGCTCCTGGTCTCTCTGGCCTTGCCAACAGCAAGAGAATGAGAGCCACGCCAGCCACTGGAGTTCCAGGAGTGAGATTCGAACGGTGAGAAGGAACCAGGCCTTGCGCTGAGCACACGCAGCGCCAGCAGTCGGGGGGGGCGGGCAGAGGCGGGAGAGCCGCGTGTCCAGGCCCAGACCCCGTAACTCGGTGACTAAGACCCTGTCTCAAAATGAAAAATAAAAAATAAAACACGCACAGAAAAGAACAGAAACAGGAAGTTAATGTTAGTATTTTTTACTTAACCTGATATAGCCCAAATACTATGAATTCGATATGTAATGAGTGCCAAATTATTAATGAAAAAATTGACATTCTTCTTTTGTTTTTTAATACTGTCTTTGAAATCTTGTGGGTATCTTACAGCCCACCTCAGTCAGACACTAGATCTTCACTGGAAACGTGTAACCTGAATGTAGGGTTTATGACACTTTTCTTTTTCTCTTTTTCTGAGACAGGGTCTCGCTTTGTAGTTCAGGCTGGCCCTGAGCTCACCATGTAGCCCAGGCAAGCCTGGAACTCAGCAATCCTCCTGCCTCTGCCTCCCCAGTGCTGGGATGGCAGGTGTGAGCCACCACGCCCAGCACTGTGGTGTGGTACCGGAGATCAGACTTGGGACACTGTGCTCCAGATAGATGTTGGAACCACTGAGCTAAATCCCCAGCCCAATGTCTACTGTTTTGAGTCCTTTATATGTTGTAGGTATTAGTCCTCAGAGGAACAGTTTTCTCCATTCTGTAGGTTATCTTCCCCTCCTTTTTATTTATATGATCACGTGGTGACTCTCAGTACTATTTTCTGTGTGATCTGGTTCTGTTCAGAAAGTTTCTCACCTATGACTTCAGGTGTTTTACCTACCACCAGGTTAAGTTTCTGTTTTGACATTTAGTTCTTTGATCCATCTTAATTGTAGTCTAGTGTTTGGTGTGAGATACAGGTCTATATTCAGTCCTCTGCATGTGGAAAGCCAGTTTTCCCAGCAACATTTATTAAAGTCTATCTTTCCTCTAGTGTATTTTTTGTCAAAAATCAAATAATTTCGTGTGTTTGGAGTTGTTTCTCCATGTCCTCTTCTGTTCCATTGATCTGTACATCTGCTTTTGTGCTGGTGCCATGCTGTTTTGTCCCCGTAGCTTTGTAATATAACTTCCTATCTGGGATTGCAATGCTTCCTGCTTTGCTCTTGTTACCCAGCGTTGCTTTCACTGTGCTGAGTCTCTTCTGATTCCATATGAATGGAAGGCTTGTTTTCTTCAGCTCTGTGAAAAAGAATGCTAGTACTTTGACTGGGTTTGTGTATCCGTTTTGGAAGTAAAGGTATTTTGAATATATTGGCTCTCCCTGTTCAGGGCAGGGGATGTCTTTCCTTTGCTGATGTCCTCTTTGATTTCCTTTTTCAGACTCCTGTAGTTTCTCACTGTAGAGGCCTTTGCTTGTGTTATGTTAATTCCTAAGTATTTGATTTTTCTTCGTGCTATTGTCAATGATATTTTTCCTAATTTCTTTCTCAGTGGGTTCACGTTACCTTACAGGAACACTTTTGTGTGTTGATTTTGTGTCCTGCTACATTACCGAATTTGGTTATTAATTGTAGGAGTCTTTTGGTGACTGTTGTTGTTGTCGTTGATTCTCTGTGTAGAGGATCGTGTCATCTGCGAATATACATCACATTTTATTTCTTTCCTTTGCTTAATTGGTCTTTCTAATATTTTAAGTACTATGTAGAATAGGAGTGGTGATGGGGACATCCTTATCTTATTCCTGATTTTAGAGGGGAAAAATGCAGTTTTCCCCCCTTTATTGTGAGGTTAGCAGTAGGTTTGTCATCCTTGGCTTTGATCAGATTGAGGAACGTCTGGCTGTAGGATTTACAAAGTTTATAGTTAGGTAAATATTGCAGCGGTTACAAACATGCTTAAGAGTCTTCCAGTAAGTGAAGCGTGCACCAGTTTTTAAATGAAGATTTGGCCGTGAAATGCACACGAGGGTCAGTCCCACCGACAGGACCGCAGGGCTGTGGAGAGGGCGCGGGCTGCGTCTGTGGGCTGCGAAGAGCGTGCTGGGCTCGCGGTCGAGCAGGCGAGCAGTGGGGACCGGGTGAGGGGCCGGAGACCGCGAGCTGGGACCGGGAGCCTGCGGGACGCCCCTGGGGACCAGTGGGGGAGGAGGGGCCGGCTCGGGCTGGGCGGTAGCTTTGAGACGGCAAGAATGGGGCATCTGTTGCAGGTAACTTGGGTGGATGAGCGGGGAGGGAATGAAGAGGAAGATGAGGACGAGGATGAGACTTTTGCCCGGGTAACCGGAAGGAGGGGTCTCGGCTGACTCTGCAGGAGACTGGGGCACAGAAGGTGGGGCTTTGCGGTTGGACGCAGGTTTGAAGTGTGAGCCCCGGAAGTTTCGAGAACAGCACTTGGAGCCGTGGAGGGCGTCAGCCTGGGCCCTGTCGGGGACAGGACGGATTGCGGTCAGGTGGCCGGACACGGCTGAAACTTGCGCATAGATTCTCAGCCTCCAGCACCATGGTGTTCATACCCCTGAGGTCTGGCGGAGGCCGGGATTCCCCGGGGCCAGGCCCCCTTCCAGGGCCACGCTCCCTGCCACGGGCCGGCCTGAGCGCTGCAGGATGAAGAGCGTCCTGAATGGGAGCGTCCCCCAGCGCGGCCAGGGGGCCTGATGGCGTGGAAAGCTCCGGCGATAGCACAAGGCTCGGAAGATGCACCTTCAACCCCACGGGCACGCGGAGGGAGAATCTATACCCAGAGAGGAAGACTCGCCAGCGCAGGCCGTGAGGTGAGACGCTGGCGCCACCGGCCTGGCATTTAGCCCTGTGCCACCCAGCGCCCGAGGCCGTAGAGCTCCCACGCTCTCGGGACCTCAGGGAAGCCTCTGCACCTGTTTGCAGTAAGACTGGAGAGAGAGGAAAGGCAGCAGGAACGGGTTCTAAGATACTTTCCTCTGTCTCCCATGGCGGCGGTGTCTGTAATCGGAGCTACTCAGGAGGTGAGAAAGGAGAGCCGCACCTTTGAAGGCACCCTGGAAAAGGCCCACCTCCCTCAAAACAAAAAGGATAAAAGGGGCTGGGAATGTATATCAGAGGTAGCGTGTCCCTGGACTCGTCCTCAGTACCAGAAAAGCAAGCCTCCCCGAACCCCCTGGAGCCGGGTGTGGAGATCCACACCCCGGATGAGGTACTGCGAGCTGTAGCCGAGGTCCCGGCCCGTGGACGGGGCTCTGACCTGCTTGAAGCTGGATCCCGGCCCTGACTGGCTGCATCGCTTCAGTGAGTCACTTGCGAAGCCTGTTCGTCCGACTTCTGCACAGAGGGCCGGGCAGTGCCGGCCTCGGGAGCCCTGGGGTGCGAAGGAGCCGCCTTGACCAGGGACGCGTGGCCGGTGCTGACTCTCCCTGCTCACCGTGAGTCAGCGGGTGCTGCGGGCAGGCTGCTCTGCCTGGCAGTGGCGGCAGAGAAGACAGGGCCCTGGAGCCGGTGAGGGAGAGAGGAAGAGGCCGGCCGGGGGTCTCTTCCTTTGCTTGAGGCCTGGGATCTAAGTGGCTTTTGGGTCTGCTTCTTCACATGGTGCTTTCGCTCCATAGAGACATTTAGCGAGCCTGGAGGTGCTCGGCTACCCTGGCTTGGGGCGCAGCGGACGGGGCCCTGGCGGGAGGGCCCGGGCCGGCTGTTACGACCCCTCACGGGCTCGGCCATGTCACGCGGTCCTGCCCCTTCAGCCCCTTCCCTGAGGGCAGCTTGTGCCATCACAGATTCTGGCCAGAGCCACAGACCTGGCCTCACCCATCCTGTCCTTGCGTCCTGGGAAATCTCGTGTGTGCGTGGGCCGTGCCGGTGCCCATGTGGCCAGCTGGGATGTGCCGGAACTGGAGACAGCGATTTGCAGGGAGATGGGGGCTCTCATTTCTGTGTGTGGGAGGCAGGGAATGGAAGGGGCAGCGGAGGGTGCCAGCGGGCTCTGCCCGGATTCTTCGGAGGTGAGTGGCCACCCAGAAGCAGTGCGAGCCAGGACCGGTGACCACGAAGACGGGACTTGGCACCAGTGAGGCGCCTGAGCCAGGACCCCAGGCGTGAAGATGTCTGTGGGAAGAGTCCGCTGCCGCCCCTGTCCCGGGCACCGGCCCAGAGGCGCTGAGGCAGCGGTGGACGCACGGCGTGGGGGCTGGGAGGGAGGAGGGCGCCGGGCTGACCCCCTGCTCTGGCTTCCAGCCAGTGCCATCTGGAGGCTCCGTGGAGGCCTGAGGGCTGTCTGTGGTCGGGCTCCAGGAGGCAGAAAGGGGTTTCTGAGTGGGAGCAACGGCAGGGGCAGAGGCCCACAGTCCGAGAGTGCCGGGTGTCCACAGGGGGCAAAGGAGAAGGGTTTTCCTGGAAGTCCTGGAGGGGCAGACAGAGGGCCGGGCCCCTCTGTGCAGCTCCACACACCTGCCTGGGGGCTGGCACTTTGACCTAAGGCACCTGGAGGCCGGCAGGTTCGAGCCCTGTGGTGTGGGCCAGCCACAGCCCTGGGGCAGAGGAGAGAGGAAGCAGGGACTTCTCCACGGAAGAGAAGCGAGGCTGTCACACAGCTGGGCAAGGAGGGAGGCAGGGCAGCTGGGGCTTCCCGGTTCTCACCCCGGGTTCCTGGCCCCATGTGAGGGTGGTGAGGGCTGGGGTTTGGTCACCTGCCTCTGCTCCAAATAGCCTTTCCTTGGAGGGTGGGAAGCCAGCAGGGGAAGGTTGGTTCCAGACGGGGGGTGGCACCGTGCCCGCATCAGCTGGCACCAGCCAACACCCGTGCCCTGCCTGGGGCTCCTTCTAGGACCCCCTGCTCTGGCTTCCAGCCAGGCCCGAAGGACGTGCACACCACCCTCCTCCTGCTCGCGGCCACACTGCTGGAGGAGCCGTCACAGCGTCCGGCCAGGCCGGGGCTCTCGGCTGTAGCTAGGGCAGGTGGCCGGCGCCCCGTGTGTGAGGGGAGGGTGCTCAGCGCCAGGGGTGGCGGGAGGTTAGACGCGAACGCAGCTGTGGGGTTCTTGGCTCAGCAACGGCCGCCAAGACCGGGCGGGCGAAGGACTAGCTTTGACGGCGGAGGCGGCTCCTCAGAGGCACCACGGGCGGCGCGTCGCGGCTGCCCCGGCTCTGCAGGGCTCTGGGAAGCCCGAGAGGGGACGGCCTTCAGCTGGCTGCGGGGCCGCCCTCTCTCCCGCGAGTGCACACTGGCCGCGGCCTCGGCCCTCTGTGCCCCTCCGGCCGCGGGGTGTACCGGGGCCGCCGGGGCTCTGCCCAGGGCGAGGAGGAGTGGCCCGGGCGTGACCCTGGCCCGAGGCGTGCCCCACTCCGCCCCTCCTTCCGCGTGGCCTGCGGGTGCGTGGGCTCCCCGAGGGGCAGCGCCCTCCCGCACAGACCGGATGGAGACGCTTCTGGGGCCAGCACACAAGGGTGTTTAGTGCCAGCTCCGTGCCTGGCAGGTCGGGGCCCCTGCAAATGTGTGGCTAAGGAGCACGGGCAGGGCAGGCAGGGCAGCAGGGACTGCGGGTGGGCAGCGAGGGCCTGAGCGGCCCCGGGCACCCCGGCTGTGCCCTCACTGACGGGAGGAGCCCTTGTGCTCTGGATCTTCATCCGTTGCCAGGGAGGCTGGGCCGGGGCGGCCAAGACCTGAGTCGCAGCGCAGAGGTGCCCGGCTGGGCCACCCCGCCGCACGCAGGGAGTGCAGTTAGGCCCGTTTCCCCCTCGCGGGCGCAGAGGCGCCCAGGCCGTCCTCAAGGCTCGGGTCACCCTGACTCCCGTGGCGGCGTGGCGTGGGGCTTCGGGGGCCAGGCTTCTCCCCGCTTGGGCACAGGCACCCGAGGCGAGTGCTGCCCGTGGCCCTGGCGGCAGCCGGTGCGGGCTCCAGGCCCTGCGTGCGGGGCCCGCTCTGGTGCAGACGCCGGGGGAACGTCACCTGTATAGGGTGTAAAAAATCATTAAAGAGGACCGGCCCGTCCTGTCACGGCATCCAGCACCTCTGGACAGGGCGGGGCGGAGCCTGCTCCTGTGGGTTCGGGCCAGATGCCCCAGCGCGGACTGTGGCCCCCCGGGTCCTGGGAGAGCACGGGGTCCTGTACACGCCAGAAGGAGCCGGAGCCTGGGGAGGGGGCCCGACACCCTGAGAGCAGACCTGTGCTGTGCCCCCTGCAGCGGAGGCTCGGATCTGGGGCCCAGGAGGTGGGGGCAGGGGCCCCACTGTGCAGGAGGAGGACGGACGGACGGACGGACGGACAGAGGAGCCAGTGAGGTGATGCGCACAGTGGAGGTGCAGCCTGGGCTGCGGCCAGGAGGGGTGTTGTCCGGCCCTTGGGTGTGGGCAAAAGAGGGCGAATTCCACCTCCCGGGGCCTGGCAGTGCTGAGGGGTTAGGGGGAGCCCCTAGTCGGGGAGCTGGTGCCATCCTGTGCTTGGGGACAGCGGGCATCTTTCTGGTGTCCGACAGCCTGGCCTCTCGGGTCTGGGAGGGAAGGACCGGGATGCCCTCTGGGTTTGGGGAGGGCAGGATTTCAGAGTCCCTGCCCTGGGTGCAGAGACGTGCTGAGGACCACGTTGGACACTCTGAGGGGGTGTCCTGCTGTCACCTGAGCAGATTTCCCTGCGGGAGAGAGAGAGGGAGAGAAGGAGAGAGAGGGAGGGAGAGGGAGGGAGAGAGGGGGAGAG
>PVIC010030515.1:0-21872 GCA_004025085.1 Thryonomys swinderianus
GAGAATAGAAGCCCAGAAAAGTTAAGTAATATACCCAGATTTACACAGAGAGGCAGTGGCAGAAACCAGCATGGGAAGCCTTGCCATCTCATGTCAGATGAAGGAGCTTAGGTTCAGAAAGGTTTGATACATGACCTAAGGTCTCACACTCCAGAGCTGATCTCAGCAACGTCTGGTACCAGAAATGTAGCTCTTTCACAAGGCCGCATGCTCCCCTTAGACTTGAAAAAGTGGCTAGCACCATATGGCACTATCTCACCTGCATGCATGATGCCCAGCAAGCCCTTGCTCCAAAGGAAGGCCAGGCAGAAACCCAACTGGGTCAAGGGTTTCAACTTACTCCTGGGTGGAGGTCACCCCAGAGTCACCGAGATGCAACAGGGACACTGAGAAAGCTCTGGAAGTTGGTAGGTGTAGGAAAAGGCCATTCTGGGTTGGCTGCCATCCTCGGGCACCCAAAGAATATGTGTTAGCCCTTTCCATCTCCCTAGCTGAGGACCAGGCAGCTGGGCCCAAGCCCCAGCACCACCTCCGCAGCCCTTTTTGATTGTCTTCTGCTTTAGGTTAAACCTAGGACGGAACAGCCTTCCAGTACACAAGGGCCTGGAAGCCAAAGGCCCCCTCCTCTCAGTCCCCAGACTGCAGATTAAGGACAGGAAAGGCCTAGGGAAAGAGCTGCGGTGGAGGGCAGCCAGCCATGACTTTACTCTTCCCTAACAAAGTCTGCTTCTGGCCCCATGCCTGCCCTCCTGTTCACTTTGCAACCCTACCTGTCCCTGGGGCTTTTGGGGGCGACTCTCAGCCTCCGGATCTACAGACAGGGCAAAGGGGTGGCAAAAGGAAGGCCACAATAGGACTCATCAGCCTAGAAATAGCACTGCTGCCTGCACTTGTTGGGCCCAGGCCAGCTCAGTGCCCACCCTCTCTCTGTTCCCTCTTTTCCATGTAATGAGAGGAGGAAGTCATCCAGGCAGCTGCATCCTACCATACAAGAGGAGGAAATAAATGGAAGGTGGAGGACAGAGGGGAAAGAAAGGGCTACAAGAAAGAGAGAATAATGGGAGGGGAAAACCGAGAAAGGAGGATGGAAGAAATGCATGGGAACCAGAGCAGTCACAATATATGGTCACACTTTCCCTCAGTATACCCACTCACAGCCCCCTTTTCTAGGTCTCCAAGGTAGTAGGGGAGGCTTTCTGACCTAAGCTGCTGGCACCCTAGTCATGTGGCCCCGGTGATGCTCATGACTGCTTGGCCTGACTGCTGACCTAGTTTCTGGTCAACTACTTCTAGGAACATGTAACCCTGGCCCCTGACTGCCGACTTCACTTTGGTCAAGACCCAGCAAAAGTATTAGACAGCTGCACTGAAGTTCCCAAGAGATGGGACCAATTGTGTGTGTGTGTGTGTGTGTGTGTGTGTGTGTGTGTGTGTACGTGTGTGTGTGTGTTGGGGGACAGGTAATACTGTCCCTGACCTGGGGGTTACCCACTTGACCCTCCCACCTTGAGTAGGAAAGAGGATGTGAAACCTTCAGCTTTGTGTGGGTTTGGGGATCGGTTCCTCAAGCCCTTATCTCCGGCGTCTACAGTCTATCCTGCTCAATCTGTCTGGCCATCTGTGAACTCTGGTTCCTGTGTATATCTTCTGGTCTTGACTGTTTACCTTGACACAGGATAAGCCTCAACTTCTTGGGTCTATGGCCCGCCCCTCTCCTGCCTTACCCTGGTTTCTGGCCGCTATCTTACCATGTGCAAGCACATAAACGAAGCTAGTTTCCTAAATGAGTGAGTTTCCATTCTCATCAACACAACCAACAGGTCATGCCTAAAAGTCCAAACACACACGGACTTCGACAGTCATCAACTCATCACATTAATATCTAAGATTAAAAGCTGAGCTGAATAGAGAAAATGGAAGCTTTTTGGAATTAAATAAGCCAAATCATTTGTGGACAAACTTCTAAGTACCTTCTGTGAGTGAGCCTCTACCATGGCTTTCTTAAAAGTATAAAGCCAGGTCTTGCTGCCTTTGGACGAGACTGCCTTGATCTTACAAGTTCTTCAGGCTGAGGGCCCAGTAGGCTTCCTCCTATCGCTGTGATTACAGAGCAGCCCAGGGCTTTGGGAGGGATCTGTTCTCATCTCACTTCTGGTGAGATTCTCGCATGTGCTGAGGTGTACATTTAGTCTCATTCATTCTTCCCCTGTGGGTTTTTGACTGAACTTCAAATACTGAAGGAAATCGGTGCTCAGTTTAGGACCTCACTGAAGTCTAAGGAGCTTGGTCTGTGGCCCCGGATAAGGAAAAGAACAGGATAAAACCACATAGCTCTAAGGATAGCTTGACATTTCACCTCTTGAGCCCTGGGCCCTTGTGTGTGTGTGCCTGTGCATGTGTGCATGCGTGTGCTCAGGTGCATACATACAAGGGGCGCATTGCGGGGCAGAGCAGATCGCCTTCATGCAGCTATTTTAGCACCACTGATTGCAACGCAATTGTTTCTTGCAGCTCTCCCTTCAGCGCTCCAGCAGCTTCAAGGATTTCGCCAAATCCAAACCCAGCTCCCCTGTGGTGAGCGAGAAGGAATTTAATCTGGATGATAATGTGAGTTTTAGAACCTCCTCAGGGGATCTGGCTACAGGCCCCTCGTGGGGAGTGGGGTGGGAAGGTGCAGGAGGGGTAAGAGGAAATACTAGGACTCTTGGAGCAAGGTCTCCTTTAACAGAAGGCCTGCCTCCCACTGCCGAAGTTCTGGGCCCCAAACACTCACCTGCATTCCTTTCAATCGCAAATCAAATAGCAAATTAATTACAAACTAGCTGAGCTGAGGACTGGGCTGGGGCTAAGGAGGAAGGCAAAGGTGTCTAACTCCCTTCCCACCTCTGCCATAACCCAAAGGCCCCTTTTTGCTCCAGGTCCTGGACCCAAGCAAGGCCACCAGGGTCTCTGGACCTCCTCTTTTGTTATCACAGATTCCAGAAGATGACTCAGGTGTTCCCACTCCAGAGGATGCTGGGAAAAGTGGCAAAAAGCTGGGAAAGAAATGGAGAGCAGTGATTTCCCGAACCATGAACAGGAAGATGGGCAAGATGATGGTGAAGGCGCTATCAGAGGAGATGGTGAGGCCTGGGGACCTGTAGGGGCACTCTGGCAGTTATACGGGTGAGGACGACCACCTGAAAAGCCACTGCTCAGGCCTGAAGGCTGTATGCAGTGCGAGCAGAGGTCACACGAGAGGAAGAGCACACCATCAGCCATGGATACAGCAGCCATGCTGAGGGTCAGGAGACTGGCAGGGAAAGGCACGGTCTCTGAGGAGGGTTGGAAATCTGAGCAACAGAAGCTTCCAGTGAAGACAGGGCTGTAGAAGGTGCAGCTGAAGGGGAGATGAGATGGACGCTTGAGGCAAATCCATCACTTGAAAGTTTTGCCTGGAGCTAGCCCCTGGGGTTGGGAAAGCCCAATTCTCAGAGGGTATAGAGAAAAAAAAAAATATATATATATATACTCCACTTATGATGGAGTTATATTCTGATAAACTAATCAGAAGTTGAAAATGCTGTAAATCAAAATGAGGGGGTCATGTCCTGATAAACACATCATAAATTGAAAACACTGCAGGCGAAAGCACGTAGAGGCCCAGGCACGAGATCACAAGTTCAAGACCAGCCCAGGGAACTGGTGACTTAACAAGATCCAATCTCAAAATAAAAAATTTAGAAAAGAGCCAGGGATGTACATCAGTACTATAGACTTAGGTTCAATTTCCAGTACTGCAAAGGTAAAAAAAGGAAAGCAGTGAGTACCCCTAACTTACTGAACATCAGAACTTATAGCAACACAGCCCACTGTAACGTGGGCTGTTTCTCCTTGTGAACTTGGTGGTGCTCAGCACCAGAGAGGGTCGGACCCCAGAGAGCCAGCATGGGAAAAGATCCAAAATCAACACAGCAAGTGTGGTTTCCATCAATGCGTGTCACTTCCACACCATCGTAAAGTCCTAAGATTGTAAGCTGAGCCACAGTTAAGTTGAGAGATCACAGCCAACATTGAGAAGTCTGGCTTCGGCTCAGGAGGAAGGCGGCAGTGCCATGGGACAGATGTAGCCACCACAGCAAAAGGCACTGAGTGTGCTGTGCTCAGAGCTCTTATAGGGGGCGCCAACCTGCGGGGCGCTGGCCTCAGCTTGGGAGAGAAGTTGGTTAAATTGCAGGCTGGTTTTTAAATACAACCATTATTTGTAAAATTATGTAAACATACAAGTAAATAAATTCTATGAAAAACAAGGGTGATCCCGTACATCTTCAGGATTCATCACACCTGTTGCTCCTGTCTGTCCTTGAGGATATTTACATTGACAGTGTCTGTATAGTAGAAATAACCTAGCCGTCTCCTGCTCCCACACTTGTCTAGTGACATCACAGTGGTAGCCTGATGTTGGGCATGGGGTGCAGTATGTATGACACAAGACTGCAAACCACGAAGGCTATTATTTTTAAAGAGCCAGGTATTAGACAGCACCCGAGATATGGTGAGCTGGGCAGAGCTCTGAAGTCAAGCCGGGCTGGCTGTGGGGTCCTGCAGCCCTGGCAGGGGGACTCTTCACCTGCAAACTCAGCCAACCAAGTCACTCACCTTCAAGGATCGCCCCGAAGATGAAGTGAAATGCCAGGCTAACCTGGCACAGACAGGGACAGGCAAGCGTAGTTTGCTCTCAGCAGCAGTGTCTGCCTGAGTGGAACGTACCAATGGCCCTGAGCCCAGCCTCGGCCACCATGGCCTTTTCTGCATGTACATGAGCTTGTGATGGTGATGAAGCATGCTCAGCCAGCACCTGGTGAGCCTTGCTCCAGGAGGGCGGCAAGACAAAGATCGCCAGGAGGCCCGGAGAGCGTCACCGAGCCTGTAGGTGGCAGAGCTAAAGTGTGAGCGGAGCCCAGGCTCAGTTCTGCTCCCTCAGTGAGACTGCTCAAGGCTTCCTGGCTGTTCTGCCTGCAGGGCGACACGCTGGAGGAGGGCTCGGCCTCCCCAACATCTCTGGACTGCAGCCTGGACAGCCCCGGGCCCGAGAAAATGGCCCTGGCCTTCACTGAGGACGAACATGAACTCCCAGTGCTCAGCCGCCAGGCCTCGACGGGTAGGTAGAGCAGGTGGGGGACACCTGCCAAATCTGAGGGAAAGGATGGGGTAGGACATGCCAGTGGGGTACCTGGGAGGGGGTGGTAAGAAACATGTTTTCTGTCTGCCCACTGAAAGCTTTCCCAGGGCTCTTCACATTAAATTTTCCCGACAACTTCATGGGACTGATATTATTACTCTCACTTCACTGATGTGGAAACTGAGGCTTAGGGAGGCTAAGTGACTTGTTCGAGGTGGCCCAGTCCAGAGCTCAGATCTGCCCTCGAGGAGCTTCCATTTGCTGTCCCCAGGGCCTGGAAGAGCCACAAGCAGAGGAAGAGCCTCCTTGCCCCTTGGATCACTACGGCCCCGCCCCTTCCAAGGGCAGGTAAAAGCTACCAGGCCTTGGGTGATAACCCAGGCCCGGGTGGGAGGACAGTCTCTCCGGCTGTGAAGAGTCAGCCTCCTGGACCCTAGACCTTCTTTGCTTGCTGAGCGCAGGGCACCACCTGGCATCTTCTAGAAGTCCGGGAACTGGGCAAGAGGTTCCCTACTTGGAGGGACTGCGATAGCAGCCTGCAGCCCCGAGGAGACACTGCTTTTCTTGTCCCTCAGGCCCATTCCAACTTTCTCCCTCTGGCTCCAGACATTGCTCTGGCCCTCCCAAAGCCACTTAAAATGCCCATCACCCTGTCCTTCCCTGGAGAAAGCTCACCTGAGTTTCTGCCGGACACTGTAACCACACACTGAATCTTACTAAGTAGAGAGCGTAAAATGTTAATGCAAGATGTAGCTTGCTGGGGTGGGGAGGCCCTGAAACGGGTGTCAACAGACCCGGTGCTGTCGTGTGTAAAACAAGAGGCCTCAAGCAGATCACTTGGCACTGCTGGCCTTCAGTTTCCTCATCTGTCCATTGGAGTGCTGGCCCAGCTGGGTCGGAATTTGCCCGTTCTTTGGCCTTTTAGCTGTCCATCCTGTTGGCAACGCTTTTCATTACCTGAGGTCCTGGAGGTAAAGCTGTGCTTCTCCAGGGTCGCCAAGGGGACAGGTCTACATCACTGGCTCACAAGAACGCAGCTCCCTGGCGTGCACTCTCAGGACATCTAGCAGGCCTCCTGGAAGGCAACTGCTGGGCACTTCCAGCTGTCTTCAACCAAGGTGAGTCTCTTCCTTGCCCAATCTCCCGCAGGCAGTGAGCTCCACAGCCCCAGCACAGGCTCCGGCAGCTTTGGGGAGGAATCACCAGCCCCACTGTACATAGGACCCTTCTGTGGCCGAGCTCGAGTCCACACTGACTTCACTCCCAGCCCCTACGACCATGACTCGCTGAAACTGCAGGTAAGGTTGGCATTCAGGCTCCTCCAGTGCCTGCTGGGCTGCACCACAGAGCACTCTGGATGGAGCAGGGTAAGATGGAACCGGCAGAGGCCAAGTAACCACTGCTCTCCTCCCCACAGAAAGGAGATGTGATCCAGATCATTGAAAAGCCCCCTGTGGGCACATGGCTGGGCCTGCTCAACGGCAAGCTGGGCTCTTTCAAATTCATCTATGTGGATGTGCTGCCTGAGGAGGCTGTGGGGCCTGCCCGGCCCAGCCGCCGACAGAGCAAGGGCAAAAGGCCCAAGCCCAAGACTCTGCATGAGCTGCTGGAGCGCATTGGCCTGGAGGTTTGAGCTGGGACCGACACTCATGTCTAGGAGCAAGAGAGGCACACTTGCCCCTGGGGGGGATGGGGAGTGAGGGCTATGGCTAGGGCAGATTCTGGGCAGGGGTGGCTTATACGCCACATGTCAGGGACCTGCCTCTGCCCCCAGGAGCACACGTCCACGCTGCTTCTCAATGGCTACCAGACACTGGAAGACTTCAAAGAGCTACGGGAAACACACCTCAACGAACTGAACATCACGGACCCACAACACCGGGCCAAACTGCTCACAGCTGCAGAGCTGCTGCTGGACTATGACAGTGAGTGACCTTAGCAAAGGGACGGGCACACATGCTGTTGGCAGTGCAGAGAACAAATGCTTGCCCCTCAGCATGGGATCCACATTCTGTCTTCCTCTCCCATTCTGGCAGCTGGCAGCGAAGAGGCTGAAGAGGGTGCCGAGAGCAGCCATGAGCCAGTGGTGCATACGGTGTCGGAACCCAAGGTGGACATCCCACGTGACTCTGGCTGCTTCGAGGGCTCGGAGAGCGGACGTGATGAGGTGGAGCTGGCAGGCACTGAGGAGCAGCTGCAGGGCCTCTCCCTGGCCGGGGCGCCCTGAGGTAGAGTTGGCACAGGCCAAGGCTGGGCCTGAGCTGCAGAGGCCACAGGGATGAAAGGCCTGGGCCCAGAGGACAGTGCCATGCCTGGCCCTGCTTTCCCAGGGTCACTTACGGGCACAGGCCTGGCCAAAGCCCTCCAGGCTCAGTAGAGTGGACAGAGGGCCACCCAAAGGCACATCCCCCTGCCGGGTCCCTCCCTCTTCCAATGACTGACAGCTTAGCCCTCCTGGCACCATCCACTGCCACCGCCCAGGCCACAGCTGTAGCAGGTGGGACGTCAAGGGAAGAAAGCTGCGTGCACTGCACATCCCGTCCCTCTAGCTCTCTTAGAGGCTTGGCTGCCCCGGCACTCTGAGACTTGAACCAAGTGCCTTCCCTTCTCTGGGCTTTGTACTTGTTGGAGCACAGCAGGTGTCACCGAGGACCTTCTTGGCCAGCTCTGACACTGATTTTAAATATCTTCTCTCTGGCTACCTGTGGCCTGGAGGACCAGTGGGGCTCACGAGGAGGCCAGAGGGGCCTTGGGCTTCAGATGAAAGGCTCTTCCTGCTTATCCATTTCATGCCTTCCCTCATGACTCAGGCTGAGCTGCAACTTCCTCCAATTTAGACCAACGCCTATACCTCATACAATGTGTGCCTCTTTTTGGTCCCAGCCCCTCAAATTACACTTCTTGCAAAACTAAAGGGCACAAATGCCTCTCAGATTCCAGCTGTAGGTCTGGCCATGTGTGTGGGTCCTTACAAGCAAAAAAAAAAAAAAGCACTAAGCCTGACACTGGAAGTCCACTAGCCAATACTGCTTTGCTAAAGTTCTGGTGTACCCTGAGCTCCACAAAGTGCGGAAGGTATCTGCTGATAAAGGTCTCCCTTGTCCCCAGTAGCCAGTCTCTGTCATGACTCTCCCACAGGAGCCTTTCCCTGGTATGGGACAAACCATGCCCACTACCTCTAGGACTGCCTGCTTTGTAGTCACACTTCTTGATCTGCTACCAGGAACTTGGGGAAAAGCTAGCTTTGGGGAAGGGGCTAGGTGTAAAGATGAGGGATGGAGGGTAATTAGAAAAAATAAAATAGAGGTAGAATCAAACTACTGTCTTTAGTTATCTTTCCTATGAAGTGAGGGTTGTGGAGGGACAAACAGGTCTCCGTAGCTGGTCTCAGCAAAATGTCAGCTCTACTGATCTTCCAAGGCCACCCACCCCTTCCTTGGTGATGCCCATGCCCCTGGCTCCGCTTACTTAAAGCTCCATCTGAACCCTTGGCTGGCTCTGCCCTTCTGAGAACAGGGCTCTGGGTCCCATGGCTACAGCTTTCCCGGTGTCCGAGAGTGGGCAGAAGGGGAGCTACTTCAGTTTCCCTTTAGCAGTTCATTTTAATGAGAGCTTTGAAGACCCTCTTTCCCGTGAAGAAGGGCCAGCACTGGAGCTGAACAAGCGCAGGAGGCAGAGTCGTGATCAGCACAGCCCTTCCCCTTAAGCCCCGCGCCTACTCAAGCTGCATCAGGTGCGATGGAGACGGACACCCTGACTTCCTCTTTCTGCTGTATTCACTGCACTAGAGAAGGCAAACCGGAGTGAGAGTTGTCACCAGAATGAAGACAAGGCCACTCTCTCTCCAGGCTGGCTTCTCAGCTACACTCGTCCCAGTGCCTGTGGTAACCGTGGGCATCAGGAAACTGAGCATTATCCTCACCCAAGAAAGTGAGCCCTAACAGCCTCACAGCACAGGGGACTGAATAGCCACTGCCTTTAGCAAGCACAGGCGCTGAGAACTTTACATTTATTGTACCACATAATCCTTGGTGTCTGTGAAGTAGGTTCCGTCATCATCGCAATTTACAGAGAAGGAAACTGAGGCTCAAAGATGTTGTTGTCCTCTCTGAGAGTCTACCTGACTCTCAAGCCCATGCTCTCAACTCCTACACAGTGCTTTTCAGAAGTGTAGGCATGCTGGAGAGCAATCTGAGCACCTGACTCAGCCTTTCGCCGTCCAAGACACAGTCTATACAGAGAGCCGCAGAAATGCACAGACAGATAGACCAAGGCAGATCTGTCTGCAGTATTAAAAACCTGGAGCCAGGTGTGGTGATGCATCCCTGCATTCTGGCCCTCTGGAAGGCTGAAGCAGGACGGCACATTCAAGCCAGCCTGGACAACTGAGTGAGACTCTACTCAAAATAAAAGATAAAAAGGGCTGAGGGTGGAACTCAGCGTAAAAGCCAGTTCTATCCCCAGTAAAACCCCACGCCCTGAAAGAAAGGCAAAAAGGACACAAACGGCAAATGAGGTGGAATCAGGTGTGGCCAACCTGCAGCCCATGGGTTGCAATAACAAATAATATTTGTTACAATAACAAATAAATTTACAATAACAAATAATATTTGTTAAAAGTTACAATAACAAGTAATATTTTGTTATAATAACAAAATAGTTACAACAAATTACAATAACAAATAATAATTTTCAATACAGGAAATCTTGTTACTTATTTACGTTTGGAGATTAATCTCACGGCCTTTATACTGAGCTACATCTCCAGCCCTTCCATGTAATTTTGAGAGAGGGTTGCTAAGTTGGCCAGCCTGGACTTGAACTTTCAATCATCCTGCCTCAGCCTCCCAGAGTGCTGGCATAATAATATTATATATTTCATATGTGGCCTGAGACAATTCCTCTTCACTCACTGTGACCCAAGTAAGCCAGACAGGCCACAGGTGAGACATGCCAATGTGTGTTCACACAATACAATGTGGCCATTAAACATGATAATGCCACAGGGGAAATCTTCATGAAGTTTTTATTCTCTGATTTTAAAATTGTATAAATGAATACCAACATTTTGTTGTATAACAAGTTGGTATTTTATCAAGAGATAAAGAAATTCTTAAAATTATTTATAGGGTGATTCCATTTTTATCTAAGAAAACCATACACAGAATAAAAGACTAAAAAGGTCTGGTCTGGGGATGTAGTTCTGTGGCACCATGCTCCTGCCTGGAAAGCACAAGGTCCTGAGTTCAATCCCTGGTACCACAAAAACAAAAACTGAAAAAGATGGGCAATAAATGGTTATAAGTGACAGCCTTGTGAGGGAGGAACATAGGGTGGGACTGGGGCAGAGGGGCTACAAGTGTTCACTTTCTCCATTCTTGTTTCATTTGAATTTCAGAAGAATTACTTGTATCTATAAAATGATGTTTCAATTTTTTGAAACATAAAACAAATAAAGCCCAAAGTTCTGGTCTCTAATAAAGCAGCAATAAAAGCATCTGGAAAGATGAGGGTGGTGAAATGAATAACACCCAAAAGGACCCTATCAGAGGAGATTCTTAAACCTTTTTAACCCCTAGGGGGGCTGGGAGTGTAGCACTTGCTTAGTATACACATGCCCTGGGCTTCATCTCCAGCACCCCAAACAAAATGTTTTGGAATCCTTCCCAACCCTGCAGACAGGGATGGGGAGTGGGAAGACATCTCTGAGCTGCTGGGCTCTCTGGCCTGTGGGTGATTACAGGGCACACAGAGGGAGCCACACAAGGGCTCCAGAGATTACAGGAGTTTGGGAGCAGCAGGTGAGGAGGGGAAGGAAATACAGACAACAAGCCAGGGCCTGAGGACTGAAAATGGCAGAGCAGAGCAGAGCCATGAGTCACCCTGAAGCTCCTCCTCCAGGCAGAGCTGTGAAGCTCTGGTCCAGGCTGTGCACTTCTAAAAGATGCCAAGTAGTGTCTTGATCTCAGAAAACCAAGGTCTAGGGTTCAAGAAACCCTATTTTCACACCTAGGCCTGGGGTGCCAGAGGCCCAAGGACCTTTAGCCTCCAGCTCCCTCTGGAAGGGCAGGGATGGGCTGGTCTTAGAGAGAGGACTTCTGCCCTTGAGCCTGTGAGCACAAACCTCCTCTAGGGCCCTGAAGCTTAGCACTTAGGACTTACTAGCCATCTTAGACAAGTCACTTAACCTTAAACCTGTTTCTGCATCAATAAAACAGGAATAATAGTACTAGCCCTAATAGGGTGACTACTAGGCTATTATGAAGATTTAATAAAGTAGTGTACATACTTAGCATAGTTTCCAGCATAAAATAAAGGCCTAAGGAATAGTATGTCTGATTGCTTCAATCTGTACCACCCTGGACTTCCATTTTACTCCCTTTAAGGACCATCTTACCTCTGACTCCTACTTAATACAGTGACCAGAAACAAAGGCTTTAAAGTACTTTCAAATTCTGGCCCCACCACTTAGTACTTACACAACTCCAGGGAAATTAACTACATATGCATTTCTTTCCTACAAAACAGGAATAATCATCTAATAATACCTACCTCCTGAAGTGGTTAAAGAAGGAAATGAGGTAATATATATGAAGTTCCTGGCATACAATGATAATAAACTATAGCTATTTGACCTTTCTGTAACCTCCAGTCAAAAAGGGCACATTACTGTGTGCTTGTCTGTAGAATGACATTCAGCGCTACCATGACCCAGACATAAACTGATATCTAAGCACCCAAGAGATGATGGGCTCCAACAGGTGATGAGGACGCTAGCTCTGATGGAGATAAAGCCCACTAAGGAGTCTCAGGCAGCTCTGGCTCTGCCCAGTTCATAGCAGGATGATTAGCCCTGGGCCCTTGACATCTGTTGGGTAACTCCTTTGGACTTCCACAGGCTGCTAGAAAGAAGAGGCTCATGACCAGACACAAGAAGAAAGAGTCCAGCCAGCTCCTCCCAACCCACAGGAGAGCCCCTTTCCCCTGTTCCTTCCCATCAGTAGAGGCAACTAAGGCACTGGGCCATCCTAACCCAACCCTCTCGCCTCTAGCTCACTGCTTCCACTGCTTCCTACCTCACATCCCCTACCTGAGACTACCCCAGCCAGGTTCTGATCAGTTCCCCAAAGACCTCCACACAGTCCCTCCCTTCACCCCCAATCCCTATGGCAATGAGTCCCCAGCTCCTGCCCATTGCCTCCCAATGTCTCATTCACTGAGCTTCCCTCTCAGGCTTTTCAAGGAAGTGGGCCATCAGACATCAAGGGCATAAAAACAAATGCTAAATACAGGTTTTTTTTAAGGGAAAAAACCACACTGATTCCCATAACCCCCAACAGGGCCCAACACCTTTCCTCCTCCCAAGCCAGGGAATTCAGGATAAGGTATGAGATTTCCCAGCTGGCAAAAGAAGCAACTCTTTGGGCCCTCCTGCACAATAGAAGTCACCTTAGCTTCTCACACAACGGTGGCTACATTAGATAGTATTCAGCCCACAACACAATCAAGTGGGAAGGAACTGCCTCCCTTCTAGTCCCAGGCAAGACCACTCCTCCAGGAAGGACCTAAATAAATGGAATTCTATAGTACTTAATATGTAAGCTTCACCTTTTCCTATAATTTCACAGTGACCAATATAGCCATTTGTATACCATTACCTCTGGGACCTATCAGGGATAGTGTCAGAGCCCAGGGCAATGGCCCTCACAAAGAGACAGCCAACTGGACCGTGGGAACCTGGAAAGGCAATTTCCTGGCTTTCTGTACTAAAGAAACCCCACCGTCAGTTCAACCTAAGTGCAGGGATCTAAAGAGAGATTTATGTTTAAAAAAAAAAAAAACATTCCATGTTATCATGACTATATACAGTCAGCCCACTATATATCTACAATAGAGAGATCACCTGTAATAGTAATCCAAAATGGCAAAAACCCTAAAATCATTGCTGTTTCTCAATTTGCTTACAAGAGAATAGGGTCAGCAATGCTATTTCTCCTAAAGTTCACACATGGTCAGTATTCAACAAGGATTTATTGACTATGAAATAAATAACAGCTCACTTCATTCAAATGACATTTATAGTTATTCAAACTTCTTTTTCTGTTTATACCTGCTTGATAGAGGGGCAGTAGGTTACTCTAAAAAGCTCTCCAGACTGGAAGGTGGTGCATCTTGGTCTGGTCTTGGCTACCAGTAATACTTTGGGAGCCCTAAGTAAGTTACTGTACTTCAGAGGTGGGGGGCCATGAGAGCCCAAGGGCACGGATGGATTTTATATATATATATATACATATATATGTATATATGTATATGTATATTATATATATATATATAAAATAAATGTGGTCCTCTTGGCTATTCTGGTCAGAAACACCTCATTTTATGACAAATATATCATTATGTCTCTTAATGAGACATAAAACTCCAACTCTTTTAGCCAAGTTGGAACAGTCAAATAGCTGCTGAAACACAACCAGATAGGCAGTAGATGGCAAAGAAGACAGCGGGAAGGAGGCTTGAAGAAAGCGAAGGGTGACAGAACGTCAAGGAGATAATTCTATTCCATGTTTTAAAAGTCGTAAAACCACTAAACCAAGGGTCCCCTCATTTCTTGGCCCATGTTGGAGTGTGAATATTCTTCTTTGTGTTTTCTTGAGTGTCAATTCTAAGCTCTAATTTATTCATTAGAAAGCCATCTGATACCAGAAGGAAAATAGACAAAGGACTTGGACAAAAAGAATAAAAACAAATGGCAAGAAAGGGCAGAGGAGATATGCAGAAAATATATATCTTCTTTAACCAAAGAACTATAAACTACATGATACTGAGGTAAAAAAGTTTACAACTATCAAAATATTGGACCAAAAGTTTCAATGAGATGGATGGAAAAGTGTCTTCTGATATGTAACTGGCAAAAAGCAAAATGGGACAGCCTTCATATAAAATACCTTTGCCATATTAATCAAGTACTGGGGACTGAACTTGGGCTCTTGTGCTTCCAAAGTAGGAGCGGTACCACTTGAGCTAAATCCCCAGCCTCATCAAGAACTTTTGAAAGGGCATTTCTAGCACTAGGCATTTAGCTCAGTGGTGTTGTGACTGCCTCGCAAGAGCAAAGTCCTGAGTTTGACTTCTAGTACTAGGCAAGGGAGTTAAATAAATAAAAGGTCATTCCTTCTTGAGTCTGTAGTTCCGCTCCTAGGAATCTACTTGAAGGAAAAAACAAGAGACATGCCCATATATAAGGAAGTCCATCATTGCATCATTAATCATGAAAAATTAGTAAACACCTACATGTCTGACTCCAGGGGTACATGCTATGGAGGCATTAGGAAGTATTTTCAATTAATATCTAATGATATGGAAAATCTATGTTAAAAACAGTTCTACAGAACTGTATTTAGTTGAACTTCAGTTATGTTTAAACATATACATACATAGAAAAAAGAAAAGAAAGAAATACACCAAAGCATTAACAGTGATTGTTACACCATGGTGATGAGTTTATGGGTGAGTTTTTGATATCTTACTTTCCCAATGTTCAGCAATGAACATCTATTACATTTAAAATATAGCTTAAAGGCATGAGGGGATGGAGTTGTTCACTAATTTTCTCTCTAACCTTTCCAAATATGAGTTTTGTTTTGTTTTGTCTTGTTTTGATACTGGGGATCAAATTTGGGGCCTTGCATTTGCGAGGCAGGTACCGGACCCACTCAGCTAAATCCCCAGCCCCTTTTCCAAATATTTTGAGAAAGGAACCTCTGAAATAATCTGGTCCAGTGGATCTCAGGCCCAGCAGTTCTAACACTCCTTTCTGTACAAGATATTTTGTGATATACCCTTTGCCATCCTGAGAGGAATTTCTTGGTCAATATAACTGGCTCATACTTTTAATTTCAAGAATAACAATGTGATATACACTTGCCTTTCAGTAGCCATGGGGGTTGGCTCCACTGTCCTCACACCCTCCAGGCTACCAAAATCTGCAAATGTTCAAGTCCCTTAGATAAAATGATACAGTATTTGCATAGGGTGTTATTACATCTTGTATACTTTAAATCTCCTCCAGATTACTCAGACCTGTACAATGTAAATATTTGTTAGACTGTACTGTTTAAGGAATTATGACAAGATAAATGTAAGTACTCAGTCTGGACAGTTTTTTCTAATTATTTTCTATCCAAAGCTAGTTAACTCTGTGTATGTGGAACCCACAGATACGAAAGACGAACTGTACTAGCTATACTACATAGGAAAAATTAAAAGAAAGTAATTTATAATAAGACAATATATATTTCAATATACAAGCACCTAGAAAAAATTATACTAGAATATTCAATAAGAGAGATGTTTCCACCTATTCATTGAATCATTGCTGAAAGCAATCATTACAAATATAGAAGTGACCGGGCATGTTCAGGGTGGTATGGCCATACACTCACCACAAATAAGACTTATACAGGTGGACTGCACTAGCTTAATTAACCTGCACTAGGTTAATTACCCATGAACAGCGTGACTCACACTGACATGATTTGCTTTTCCTTGCTTTTTTTTTTCTTTCTGTGGTACCAGCCATCAAACTCAGGCCCTTGTGCTTGCAAGGATGGTGCAGTACCACTAGAGCTAAATCCCTGGTCCCTGATATGATTTTCAAAAGTTATGAGTAACTCATAGAAAAGTTTTAAACAAAATAAAATATCATTTTCCCCCCAATTATATAGTTGCTATATTACTGGAAATTCAGGGTATATACTAATATTATAAAAACATTTTGTGTTTATTTGTGAAATAATTAGAGCCAGCTAATGATGACAGTTTTTTCCAACCACATTAAAGTTATGTAGAACATATGAAAAAGAGAAAGAAAAAAGAACATCTGAAAGTTTCACAGGATAGATTTGTACTTCCCATTCTCCTTGTATTTTATCCAAAACATGAAATATACAAAGACTTCCTGTGAGTTAGGCTTGCACCCTTTAAAACTAATGATATTTAGAGTTTGAGGCTATTGGTAAAACTATTGCCTAAGAATAGCCAGAAATCCCTAGAATGTATTCTCAAAAGTGACACAAATGTCTTTTGAATTATTGAGTTCATGGTTCTTGTTTAGCAGCACTGTGGCATGAGAACAAATTATCATTTTTTTAAAAATATTTTCTGTGGGGCCTTGATTTTTCCTAGACTGGCCCCAGCCTCAAGAGTAGAAAATGAACTGTCCTGGCAAAAAAGGACTAACAGAGCCAGGCCAAAGGGAGAGAAAGGGTAGTTAGGTTGCTAGGTTACCACTTGAGCTGATCCAAGTGGTCCCAAAGGGATACCAGATAGAGGACAGGTCCCTCTCTGGCCCACCAAAGGGCCAGAGGCTCCTCTCAAAGGAAAGGGGTCAAAATGTAGGGGAGGGTCCCAATCACTCACACTAGGCACAAGTAAAGAAATGAGGCAGGAGCACAAAGAAACAGACAGCCCTGTATTTCTAAAACCATTCAAGTCTCCTTATTAATTGGCTTCTCCCCCAAAGAAAGATTTCTTTATTAAGAAATACCAGAGTGAAAAACCTCCAACACGTACACATTTGTAGGCTCACACAAAAGTGCAGAGATTTACATATTAAACTGTATTTAGGTTAGAAAATAGATTTAAAAACAAAATACTTCTTACCCAACAAGGTCAATAGGAAAGGGGCCTTAGGGCTAAAGGCAGGATGCTTGGGACAGGAAGAATGGGATTTAGTTGCTACAGAACTGGAAGCCACCTCTAACCCAACCCCACTTGGGGGAAAAGTGCAAAGCAGGAGACAGTGTCTCAGCTGGGGCCAGCAAAGCCTCAGAGCAACAGGGACAAAAATTCTACCTGCCCCCAGGGGTTTTGGATCACTGCCAGTCTTCCTGGCCTGGGGCAGTGGGGCACATAGGAAACATGATGAGTAGGAAGGCAGGAGAGCTAGAGAGAGTGTCAGCTACTGAAAATATCAAAAAATATGAGACTTCTTTCCCTAGGGAAAGATCAATTATTAAATCTCTTCTCTGATCTGAGCTCAGACTAAAGACAGTCCCGGCTGGTACAGGGTATGAATGGTACAGGTGTTCAGGCCAAGGTCTTAAACACAGGTTTGTAAAGAAGACGGCAAGGAATAAGAGAATAAGAGAAAGCAGAACTAAAAAAAAAAAAAAACTCATTGTCTACTAGAGATAAGAGATTTCCATTTTGACCCCCTCACATCAAGAAGTGAAAGTTCCTCTGACTGGCCAAAGGGTCAGGAGGACAGTGGCTACCGCAAGTTGAGGGAGGCGAGTTCCCACCGTGGGCCAAGAGAGGAGATGTGCTAAGACAGGACGGGCTGAATACTGACTAGCAAGGGATGCACATGAGTAGCAGGCTAACTGGAAAAATCCAATAACTTCGAAAGTCTCCAGACTTGGCCTTATTTTGAACTAGAAAACGAATGGGAAAATAGAAACAAATATGAGAGGAATCTGAGTCTCCAAGTCAGTCTCTCTCTCTCTCAATCTCACCACCTTACTAAAGTCAAATCCTATGACACGGAAAAGAGGAAGACAGACAGAAAATCTAGGAGCAGCCAAATTTCACCAACTCTGATTAACTAGGAACAGTGAGACAGGAATTGGGAAGGAGTCTTGATTATAGAATATTTGGAAATATATACCATCACTTCTATTACTAATGACATTTTTCCAAGGAGAAGCCCTAGTAAGCCTGCTTGAATAAGCAAGACTCATTTGCAATTAACAGTGTCTAGCTGCTTGAAAACAGTACCCTAATAAAGAACTTGCTCCCTTAAGTAAGTAAATCCCTCTATCCTTCTGATCTCCTTAACACTGTAAATTGCTTAAAAGTCCTTTCTTCATAGACCAGAATAAGACAAACTTTGGTCCAGAATGTAGTATGGATCAATAGAAAGTCTGAGTTTGGAAGCTATCTCTCTAACCCAAGGGCACCCTGGAAAATGGATGTATGGGTAGTAATAAGCAATCCCTTCTATCCCCACCCCCACCCAACACAGACACATTCACATCCCCAAGGTGGTTCTAGAAATGGAAGGGGAAGGAGGAGGCAGGCAGTTTGCATTAGACACAGTTTAATCACCTTCAAATAGATTAAAAGTTCTGGTTTACACCCCCCCCCAGCCCCATAAGTCATCCAGACAGGACCCTGGCTTAGAAAGAGAAAAACACAGGTGCTCTAGGAAATATAGCCACATATAATACATAAATCTTCTTCCCTGAAATAGTGCAGGTCCTGAGCAGAGCTAACTGGGGGCCACAGCCCACCCCCAGGTAAAGTGGCTCTGGGACTCTGCCGGTGGAAGTGCTGGAAGAGTGGGGCTTAGAGGAAACCCCTGGTGTGGTTACCAATGCCCGAGGTGGGCCGAGGCTTTGGAGTGGGTTACCCGGAAGGACAGCAGTGCTGGGCTTTCCCTCACTCAGCCGAGGCTTAATGGAAGTACTGGTTAGCCTTTTTTTTTTTTTTTTTTTTTTTTTTTTTCCTTTTTTTTTTTTTTTTTTTTTTTAGGGAACACAGAGGGTGAGGAGAGGGGAGGAGAAGGGAGGTGGGAGGGGAGGGGAGAGGACGGGACAGGAGAGGAGAGCCTCTCTGTGCCTTTGTTTCCCCATTTGTGCATTCAGGGCCTCTGTGGGCCTCACACAGGGAGTCTGAGGGGATAGTGTTTAAGTGAGCACTCAGGCTTCCTCTGAGGAAAAGGAACCACCAAAGTGCCAACTGTTATTACTGCCATTCCTGCTCCTAATGGGAGCAAAAGCCAAAAGAAGAAAATTAAAAAGGACTAATGAGAGAGGAAGAGAGATGAGGCAGAGAGTGTGAGGGGCTATGCTGTTGGCATCTCATCAACTCTTATTGAGAATAGCACAGATATTAAGTTTCTGGAGACTCTATGAGAAATGTAAATTGTTACTTCTACTATGACTACTTATACATCTAGTGAGGAAAGAGTAGGACTTGGGTGTTACAAGAGTGGGCAGGGAACAAAGGAGAGGCTACACGAATAAATACATGTGGTACCTGCCCTGTTCCTAAAAGGACTGGCTGGCAATGCTGGCACTTGGTGGCCAGGAGACTCCTCCAACCTTACTCTCTACCTTCGCTAATTATGAAGGAGGCAAGAATCCAGTTAGGATGCCCTGGCCAGAGGTCTCCATGACCACCTTTGGACTCAGGACATACAGCAGCTTGAAAGGACTTTAGCCAGCCTCAAGAATCTTTAGCCCCAGAATGAGATCAATGACCCCACGCATGAGAGCTGGGGTCTGGAGGAAGGAGACGAGAGTTCAAGGATACTCTGTGGCTGAGGCCATGGGAAACCAGTGCCACACTTTAACAGACCCATTTATCCAATTGCCAGAAGTGACTGGCTTCTTCTGCTCCTATCTTGAGTCCAAAAATTTAAAAAAAGATTGCAGCAAGAAAATGCCGGTATACATTTGGGTGACTATAGACCAAAGAAAATCAGCAAAAGGGACAGCTTACTTGCTCTCTGTCTCAAGTTTATCTTCTCCCCTGGAATCTCTCATAGCCCTAATTAAACACAAACAAAAGTCTCTTCCATAGATAAGCTACTTCTCAGCTTCCGCTGCCTCCTGTGGTGGCTCTGGGGGCTCTGGAGGTGGCATCTCTTCCGGAGTGCTAGTCTCCTCTGGCATCTCACTGGAGTTCAGCTGTTCTGTTGGGTCCTAAGAAAAAAACAGTATCAAATTCAACACAAGGCTCTCCTAAAATTTAAATGCAAATAATCCAGACACCAAATTCTTTTTCTGAAGCTCTTGACTACACTGATGTTACAGATCTGGAGCTACCATCACCCAACTCGGATCCAAGATCATATCTTCTCTGGGCTGAGGATTTAGCGCAAGTGGTACTGCACCTACTTTGGAAGCACAAAGACCTGAGTTCAATCCCCGGTACCACCAAGAAAAAGGGAAAAAAAGATCATATCTTCTCAACTGAATGCATATGAAATATATTTAGTACTATCCTTAACTGTCTGTTTTGGACAATGTTTCCATTATTATTCATGGTAATAATAATAATATGGACTACAAATAATTAAACAGGTCCCCCTTTACAACAGGATGATATAAAGTACTTGTTTAAATGGTTCTCAGTACTAACTCTTACATAACTCACTAAAATAGTGGTTCTGAGTCAAGGAAAGTGGGGTATCAAATGGTTACATATGTTTTTTGTTTTTGAGACAGAGTCTCACTATGTATCTCAGGCTGGCCTCGAATTCATGGTGATCCTCCTGCCTCTCCTCGAGAGTGCTGGGATTGCAGGCATGAGCCATCACACCTGGCTAATATGGTTTAACGATCCTCCATAAGTGACTCCAAAATTCCATCCTTTCCCACACTAAAGTGAGAATCACTAGCCTAGATTGTTGTGACTTGGGACCAGACTCATCAGAAAAATGATACTGAAAATGATGGCAATAATATATAAATGTATGTTGGCTGTACCTTAAAAAAAAAACTTTAAATTTTAGGAATGGCAAGTAAAGAGCAACCAAAAATATTCACATAAAAACAGGGTTCTATTACAAAACAAAGTTTTAACCTACTAAAAATCTGTTAGTCAGACACGGCAGCACACACCTGTAATCCCAGCATTTGGGGCGCTGAAGCAGGAGGACTGCTTTGAGTTTGAGGGCAGCTTGGGCTACACAATGAGTTCAAGGCCAGCCTGCACTACATAGTGAGACCTTGTCTTGAAAAAAAATCTATTAGAATCAACAAACAAATTCACCAACATTTCAGTATATAAGATTAATATACAACTTGGGGAGGCTGATCTGTTTGAGTTTAAAGACCCAATTCAAAAATGGGCATCTGAAATGAACAAACACTTCTCAGAGGCAGAAGTCAAAGCAGCCAAGAAGCATATGAAGAAATGTTCAACATCACTGGTCATTTGAGAGATGCAAATGAAAACAACATTGAGATTTCACCTCACTCCACAAAGAATGGCCGCTATCACAAAATCAACCAATAATAAATGCTGGCGTGGCTGTGGGGAGAAAGGAACCCTTCTCCACTGTTGGTGGGATTGCAGACTTGTGCAACCATTGTGGAGATCCGTGTGGAGATTTCTCAGAAAACTAGGACTACAGGTCCCATTTGACCCTGCTATCCCCCTGCTAGGAGTATACCCAAAAGAATTTTAAAAATCACATTGGAAAGACAGATGTACACCCTTGTTCATAGCAGCTCAGTTCGTGATAGCTCAATCTTGGAAACAACCCAAATGCCCATCAACTGGAGAGTGGATAAATAAGATGTGGTTTTTTTATAAAATGGAGTATTACTGTGCCATAAAGAACGACAAGATCGAGCCATTTAGGTACAAATGGAGACACATGGAGGATATACTAATAAGTGGAATCAATAGATCACAGATAGGCAAATTCCGGATCTTCTCTTTGACATGAACACCTGTAGATGTAAATGAGCTCTAGAAAGTATGACAGCTTTTATAGAGTGGGAAATTTCCACAGGAAATTTGGTGTGGGAATGTAATGAGGGGAAGGAATAAATATGATACAGAAAGAAAAATAAAAGAGTATGTATAAAGGGGGTGGGGAGGGGTGGGTGGGGAGGGATATGGGTAAAAATGAGAATTAACTTGTGTCATATACTGGTACAAATTCCCCAATGTTATACGTCATTGTGAGATG
>PVIC010030516.1:0-21874 GCA_004025085.1 Thryonomys swinderianus
ATCCTCCCGTCTCTGCCTCCCGAGTGCTGGGATGACAGGCGTGAGCCACCACGCCCAGCATTATATGTGGTAACCGGGGATCGAACTCAGGTCCTTACGCTTGCGAGGCAGGCGCCGGAACCACTGAGCTAACCCTCCGGCCCCTTGTTTCCTTTTCTAACATACTCAATGGTAACAGCGAGTGACTTCTCACAGGATATTACCTAACTTAAAGCAGAGCAGATGATTACTGTTTGCTTAGAACGAAGACTGGAGTCTGGTGTTTAAAAAAACACTTTTTTTTTCTGATGGTGCTGGGAATCACACTCAGGGCCTCATGCACGTGCTCTGCCACTGAGATCACCCGAGCCCTCTGAAAAGGATTTTAACACTAATAAATCACACACAAAGAGTCCAGAAAAGTCAGAGAAAACCTGATCACAATACTTCTATAGTGTTTCACTAAAGTTTAAAGCATTAAATTGCAAAGACATACAGTGGTTATCTGGACCAGGGGATTTTACTGAATCATATATGTCTCACAAACCAACGGATTCTTTTTTTTTTTTTTTTTTTGAGACAGGGTCTCATTTTGTATTTCAGGCTGGCCCTGAGCTCACTATGTAGCTCAGACAGGCCTTGAACTCAGCAATCCTCCTGCCTCTGCCTCCCAAGTACTGGGATTACAGGCATGAACCACCACGCCCAACACTGGTGTGTGTTACTGATTGCTAGTGGGCATGAGTCACCACACCCAGTATTGCTACATGTGGTTACCAGGGATTGGACCAGGGACCTTGTGCTTGCTAGGCACATGCTGGAATCACTGAGGTAAATCTCCAGCCCTAGTTTTTATGAATAAACTATATGACACTTTTCTGTTCGTTGCCTCCAGTGGGCAGCCCAGATCTAGATGGCAAGTTTGTTACCCAAGTGCAGCATTTCCACAGAAACAGTGATAAATCAAAGTTTATGGAAGAGACTGATGAGTGTATGTGTGTAGAAACCCTAAGAATTTAGAGGATGTGAACCCTCTAATGCAGAGGGGAGGTCTTTATTAGTTTTGCATGCCCAGTAGTTGGTTGTTTGGAAGAAATGAGAATGGATGGATATAACATTACAGGGCTTCAGGGGAAAGTGACAGTGGGCTGTGATGTGGGAGAAGAGAACTTTCTAATTTTAGAGGAAGGAAACAGCATTAGTAGCTGCCAATGGCTCATGAGACTGCAGAATATCATTGTTTTAATCAGAATGTCCACTGTTATAAGTACACTTGGGATTCTCTAAGATTTCCTACCCTTTCTCCTGTACCTAGTCAACTATCAAAGGACTAGTCCTTCTCAACGCAAAGGAAACTGGATTTTCCTGAAAGGATATACATTTACAAAATGGTAATTATGAATTTCCCCCTTCTTGATCCTTCAACTAAATGTTTCTTTCTATGTAATCTCTCTTCTTCTAGTACAAAAACTCCAATGATAAACAAAATGAGGACTGTCAAATCAAAGCTGAATTAGTCATATTATGAATCTGGAGATACCAAATATTGAGATAAGACCCTTAATCGTCTCTCCATTCTTGTTCCTTTTGTTCAGTGGATTGTTTTACAATAATCTTCAAAAGGCCACAACCATTACAGAAATGGTAATGACCAGTTGGTTCAGTGTGGATAGAGCCACCCATGGCTGTAACACAGAAGTCATATGGGGGAAGAGCCAATAGTTGTAAAATTTTTAAACAATTAGAGTTGTAAAATCATGTCAGAGCAGTGATTTTTGACCCTGGAAATATACAAACACAGGTCCTGAAAGTCTAATCATAGCAGTGAGGAATCATAGTGTAAGGAGGGGTCATAATGTGAGGAACACTGGAAACTACTGTTTTTAAGTTTTCTTTCCTTTCAAGTCACTCAAGAGCAGTAACAAAATAAAATATAGAAAGTGAAGACATTCTAACTGCTATCTATACAGTAAACTAAATTTCCAGTCCACTGCCAATATCTTGCTCCACTTCCCTGTCTTAACCACAAAGACACATTCATGACAATATGACCCAAAAAGAAACATATGTGGATTACTTTATAATGAAGACACGTTGCCTTCCAATCTCTAGAGAGCATGGTTTTGGAGAACAGACAGCAAAGATAATAAGGATCATGATGATGTTCCACAAGCATTTCTTCAGCTTCTTTGACCCAGGGACCATTCTCCAGTTTAGGAGATACAGAGGTGATACAGATCCTTCTCCCTCAAAGAATTAATGGTGCAACTGGAGATAGAAACATACAGGAAACTAAATTACCTCTTGCTTCTCACTCCTTCCTTTCCCCTTCATAATGCTAATGCTGAAATTAAGAATTCAGCTTGAATACTATAGTTTTTGCTTTTACTTGTCCTTTCTTCCTGTATCTTGAGGAGTTCAGATTGGTACCTTTGGACCAACTGCCAGATGTTTTTTTCAGTGGCCTTCAAATCTCCAAACTTTTCATTTTAAATATTTTAAGCATCATACAAAACTTACTCTGACTCTATATCTTCCTTGAAAGGGTGTAAAATTCTATATGTGGTGGTCAAGCCTTGTGATTATCCCCTACCAATATTTTCTACCAAGCAAAGAACTGATGACTAATATCAATCCTTATAAAAATGGGTAGTGCTAGGATATTTGAGTGGAATATCTTGGTCTTTTACATGGCTCAAACCTTTTGGAGATTCTTAAGAAGAAATTTATAGTGGACATGCTTTATTATTCCTCCACTTAATAGGTGCCTAGTGAATGAGGAGATAAACAGATCAATTATGAAGATGTCATAGATTTTATCTTTAAAACTAATTCCAAGCACAATACCTTGAAGGTAGTCTTTCTCACAGAAGACTTATCTTGGACATTTGTAAAGTGGTTAGTCTATATTGAGTGCCTCAATTCAGCCACAGAAGAGTAGGGCACCCTCCTTCCTAGCCCTCAGCTGCCACCCAGTGGGGTATAACTAGTTATGTTTATTTCCAAATACTTTAATGAAGGGGACTGTGACCCATTTTCCTGATGGTCAAGCCAATAACAAATAGCATAAGTGCCTAAAACCTGCAAGAGTTGACAGCTTGCTTAAAATGGACTGCAGTCTCTCTGTTTCACATGTGCTTTTTCTCTCTTCTAAGACATATGACACATGACATAAAATGGATTCATATTAACTACAGAGAATGTGGTGCAGCTGATGGTTGTTTCCTTTTTTAAACCTGTGGATCATTCATTTATCATCTGCATGCACAAAGTGGGCTGCATTGCAAATAAGATGAAATCACTCGAGCCATATTTCATTAAGAAGAAAGGACTGTCAACTCATTGAAGATGTATGAAAATAAATCCACCTGATATATATTTTTTTGATCGGTTCCAGTGGGACATGATAAAAATGCCTCTGGGTACATTTGATGGCTGATGAAAAGCAGAAGCAGCCAGCTCAGGGGACAGGTTTGAGAGCATAAAGCCCATAGGTTATGTCTCCTCTTTGCTGCAAATCCCTTCACTTCTTTCCCTTCATCTGCCCAGTGGAATCATAGAATGTTAAAGTTGAAAGGGGCCTGTTATATCCTTTTCCAGGATTTTGAACCTGAAATCCACTTACTTTATAGGTTAAGATGTCTCTAAACCTCTTGGATTTTTATTTTGGCTGAGAGCGATAAGATTTTCAAAGAGTTCCAGGAGTACTGAAATAACATACGTGAGCAGATGTGCACATTTAAAAATTTGCAGCACAATACATATAACATTTACCACCTTAACTTTTTCTAAGCTTGTAGTTCAGTGGGATTGAACATATTCACATTGTTTTACAAACAGTCTCCAAGGTATCAGTACACTGCATCGTACCTTTATCCACGATCCTTCAAAAGACAGAGAGCAGTCTGAGACCCTGGGGAACAAGGCACTTCCCTAAACCCCCGGAGTCACATATCACAGGAAGCTGTCCACGTAGTTTAGAAGATCAAGCCCGAGTCCAGGCCACAGATGCTCTAGTTTGGACATAAGTGGTCCCCATTGAAATTCATAGAAGTCTAGTTGCCAATGCAGTAGCATGTGAGATAGGTTTTGAAGAGTGATGAACGTCTTTGTAGGGAGACTAGGTAAGTTCTTGAAGGTGTACATCTCCATTGTACAGCAGAGCAGCCCTATGTCTCTTCTTTTGTTCCACAGGCACCTGCCTGACAGTCTTTCCTCATGAGATGCCATCTGCTATGGTATGAATCAGTGTGGTGCCCCCAGAGGAACCAGCTGCCTGATCTTCAACATTCCTGACTCCAGAGCTAGGAGCAAAATAAACCCTTCTTTTTCAAGTACCCAGTGTGAGGCAGTCTGTTAGACCCACAAAAGCAAGACTGTGAGATCAAGGTTCTGAAGGTGAGAAACTCAGAGTGATCACCTGTTATTCCCAGTTAGGCCCATTCTCAACTTTCCCCCACGGGAGGTCTCCTATGGCCAATTTAGACTTCAAGTAATGAAAATCTCAAGTAGAGACACTCCTGGAAGATAATTATTCAATTCTGACAAGATAGCTGAAAATAGAAATCCTCCAAATCTGTCTTTGTTGATAATAGGCACAGTGGCCATAGCGTGGAGGTGGTGAAAGAGCCAGAATTATGAATAAGACCATGATGGAAACTACTTTCATGGTCTATGAGGCTGCTGCTGGCTGTAGGCCAGGGGTGGCGATGACTAGAATGAATTTCTCATTTTAGAATCAATGAACCTTGAAAAAAATCCTTTCCCTCTAAAATCCTGGTGGTTCTTTTAATTTACGCTGAGATTTCATCAGAGTGGTACACAGAGGAAGCAAGAGAATGCAGTGAGAATCTTATCAGTCTATCATACATTCCTTCACTACGAGCATCCTGCACAGTCTTTGGTGACCACACAGGGAGCTCTTCGGTGTTGACGCAGAGCTTCCTCATTCTGGCAGAGAGCCCACGGAACAGTGTGGGAGCCATTTACTGGCTGCCAGCAAGATCCTTACAAAAGAAAATAATAGCTACATATCTCCAATCTGTCTTCCATTCTCTCCCACGCAAGGCATTCTTCCTCAGCCTTTTTTAGCACTGTTTGGGGTGAATATGGCCTCAGCTTTCACTGGACTTCCCCTCTCCTCCTTTCATCTTTCCTTCTCTCTTCACTCATCACTTTGTATTTAGCCAGCACCTGGTGTTCACTGAGTGTTGGGATCCCCCAACTTGAGCCCTAATCCAAACCCTGCAGCCACTGTGTCTATAATGAAGGTCACGAGACTGGCTTCCTGCTTTAGTGAATCCTCCGGAGAAGTGGGAAGAAGGCACGAGAGCCTGACGGAGACGTTTAGACAGAGCGATGTAAGAAGCATGATGGAAAGCTGCTTGGGGGATGGGCCCGGACTTCAAGAGATCAGGTAGAAAGCACTTTTGAGAAGAAGGACTAATATATGCAAAAGCCTAAAAGTGGTCACTGCTAGGAGAGAGAGAGCGAGGCTAAATTTAACTTCACAACAGCTAAATTTCTGTTGTGCCAACTCTATGTCAGGCATGGAGCAAAGCACACGTTAGAGATGATGTCAATTAATCTGTGGTCAATCCTGGACAGTTTAATAATACATTTTTACAAACAGAGAAGTCGAGGCCAGACTAAATTTCATTACCTTATGCAATGCTTTAGCCAAACTAGTCTATATGATTGGAAATTAGAAATTGAACCCAGATCCTTCATTTTACTACATTCTAAGGAAAATAGCAGCAAATCAGTTTAAAATAAAGACTCAGGGCTGGAGATTTAGCTCTGTGGTTCTGGTGCCTGCCTAGCAAGTGCAAGGTCCCTGGTTCAATCCCCATTAACCGCATACAACAATATTGGGCATGGTGACTCAGTGCACCAGCAATCAGTACCACATACCACAGTGCCGGGTGTGGTGTCTCACGCCTGTAATCCCAGCACTCGGGAGGCAGAGGCAGGAGGACTGCTGAGTTCGAGGCTTGCCTGGGCTACATAGTGAGCTCAGGACCAGCCTGAACTACAAGGCGAGACCTGTCTAAAAAAAAAAAAAAAAAAAAAAAAGATGCAAAGGCAGCACGTGGTGAAAGCTTTTGAGTGTCAGGGGAAATCCACATGGCAGGGGCAGAGGTAGGGCATCTTAAACAGCTTATTCCCTTATTTAACCTTTGTTTTGTTTGATCTGAAAAGAAATAGGCAGACAGACACACAGACATTAGACCCCATCGCCAAGGGTAACATTCTCCCATTTCCACAGATGACTCAGGATGAAAATATTTCCACGGCTGCTGTTTCACTTCTTTCCACTCTGCTCCTCCTACTAGTGTCTTCGTTGCTGTTTCATACTGTGACCCAGGTGTTTTAATGCAGCTCATTAAAGCAAGGTTCTAGAAATCCACCCGTAATCGGTGTTGGCCACTGCAGTAGTGGTGTATTCTTTCCAGTGTATTATTTAGTAAGGAAGAAACTTCTTGACTCAGGATCACGGGCTAATTATCACTTTCATAGTTATATGGTAAATACATTCTCAAATTGTGCTGTTAGATTTTTTTCCTAAGACTCCTCAGGAGTTTCATTTTTGTTAAAAATGTGCTCATTATTTATTCATTAAATAGATTTATCCTGAAGTAGATATCATTTCTCATGAGTGCAAGTTTCATTACTTTTCCTTGAGGTTAATAGGCAAAGGTCACATATAAACATACCAAAGAACTTTTTCTCTCTTTGCATGGCTGTTGTCCTGGTGATTACTGACTATATTTAAAAATATTCCACTAGCAGCCTGATTATGGACTTGACCTTTGAGATCTTCAGTGCAACCCCCAAAGAGAGAATATATAGTAAACATTTTCTAAGGAATTGGGACCTGCTATCAGTTGTTTCATATATTCTATAGATTTATTTACTTGGCAGGAAGAAAAATACATCAGACTCCTGTTATCAAGATAAAACAGGAAAATGTTGCTACTGAAGCTTAAGTCAGCTTAAGCTGGGATGTCATTTCCTGATAATGTTCGTGGTGAGCACAAAAGGGGAAGGAAGTTGAAAAATAAGTACATATAGTGAGGATTATAAATTTTTAATTTTTTATAATAAAGAACATGAAATCCAGGGCTTTTGTGCATGCTAAGCAAGTGCTGTACTACTGATTTATGTCTTTGCTCTCTAGGATTAGTTTTAAGCATCAAATACATGACTGTGACTTAGTGAGATCCTGTCTAAAAAGAAAAAAGGGAAAGAAAAAGGCTGGAATGTATTTCAGTATGAAAGCCTGGGTTCAGTCCTACTACTAGAAAGACATAGAAACAAAAAACCAGAAATTGCTTGTGTGTGTGTGTGTGTGTGTGCACGTGTGTGCACACATGCACATGTGCAAGCACATGGGCAACAGTCTTCTTTAATGTTAATTTACAGTAGATCCCAAAGTTTCCTTGGTTAAAAGGCACAAGACTGTTAACAATAACATGACAATTACATATACTCTAGCCCAGTAAGACAGTCTATTGGTTTTATGATCTGTAGTGTGTAACTCCACATGTTGGTACAATGTCACCATCGACATTCTCTTTGGGTTATGAAACATACATTTTTTATGCATTAATTCATGTATTTTTTCCTATTCTTCATCCTCACCACAAGAACACTGTGATTAATTCTATATTCCAATGTAGGAGGGCAACAAGATGCACAGGTAAGTGGTTCCAATATTACTTCTGAGTATATAGGGAAGGGTGTTTCTAGAAGTGACTGGCACTTGAATCAGTAGGGTGAGTAAAGAGATTGATCTTGTCCGATATTGGTAGGCCTCATCTATGCTCCTGGGGACCTAAATCCAGCAGAAGGAGGGAAAAGTGGGTTTTTCTCTGGCTGTCGGCTGGAGTTGGGACGTCAGGCTCCTCCATCCTCAGTACAGTACTCCTGGTTTTAGTCATCAGACTCAGGCCTGACCTGGATGGATATCTGTTCAGCTTTCAGGCTCTCACACTCAGACTGCACCCATGCCATGGGTTTGCAAACTGTGGATTTTGGGACTTTCAGGCCTCTGTAGTCATATGAGCCAGTCCTTTATGATAGATCGTCACGCTAGCCCTTCCCCCACTCTTTCTCTCTTACTGTATACAAAACTCTTTCTCCTCTTAGTTCCATGTCTCTGAAAACCCAGAATAATACAAACATCAAATGTTACTGCAGCAATAAGTTAAATTGGGACTTGTTAATGCAAGGGCCCTAGGTACCTTGAGTGAATTGGGTAAAATAAATGAAAGTCACTTTTTGTATATGGGATGTGCAGGTTTCTCTTTCTTTCTGATTTCCTGCTTTCTCTAAGGACATCAATACAAGAATTAGAATTTCCTATACCAGACAGTGAGAACTTGTCAAATCAGAGCTACTTCAGGGTAGTTAAAAAGACTGTTCTAATGATATGTTGGTAATTTGAATTAATTACAGAGTGATCTACCACAGATTACAGTTAAGTGAAAGAGAAAATAAAAACAAACATCAAGCTGGAATCAATTTGTAAAATGAGGAAAGGATGACAAATTCAGAGGGAGTGGGAGATATAGAAATCATAATTCCTATTCTCCCACCCTTTCTCTGAATAAACGGAAGTGACTGGCAAAGAAAAATGGTCAAAAATTGGCTACTAGTCTTATATGAAGAAATGATTTAAAAATCAGAAGCATCAAAGAGTCTTTGATGTTATTCATCAGTCTTTCATTCTCATGAAATCGTTTTATTTATTCTAAGCCATACTGTGATTTTGTACTATTAAAATGTTTTGAATAATTTGTAATCTTGAGAAAGATTACATCAGGTCTTAATTTCTTTATTGGAAAAAGAGATGTGAACTTGATGGCTTCTGAAATATTTTCAATTCTTCTCTTCTATGAATATTTCCAACTCTTCTATTTTCATCACTAGAAGTGTTGGTTTTCTGATTATAGGAGCTGATGTTTGTAATGGAAAGAGACCATTTAAAATGAATGCAATTAAAACAAGGACCAGAAATTCAAGTGGCAAAATGTTTGATTGACATTTTATCTTGAAAAATGAGTTGAAAAATAAGACCACAGTTACAAAATTTTATTCCAAAGTTAACATTTAACTTATAAATGCCACTATGTATAAAATGTTAGAATAAGCACAGCATGAATCAAACAGTGATTGATTTTGGGGCAGCATAATTTTCTTCTGACTACTTTAAATACAGAACATACACTGTCTTTTATTTTGTGTTTGACTTTCACAGTGTATACTCAAGAGGGGTACTTCTGCAGGCATATGTGACGGTTGCATCAATTTCCCTAAGCACCTCTCTCTCATCTCTGGCATTTAAATCTTACTTTTCTAAAGCATTTATCTGATAATCCTTCTCATCTATTTTTCACTTAATTGTTAACCATCTGACTCTATTACATACTTGTGTCAATGGCTTTGTGTTCAGTGAAAACAGTTTCCTCTCTCTTTTGTAGTTTATGGAATCCTGCATTTTGGGATAAGAATTATAAGCATTGCATTGCTGAAGTACAGAACTGATAACTACTCAATCAGTGAGGTGCCCCCCAACCCGGACACAAGTCTCTGAGTCTGTGTGGATATTTTATAAGGAGAGAAGTAGATATCATTGTGCAGCCAAGACTTTTATTTTTATTACTCTAGTAGTAATTCTGAGATAGAAACAATGAAACATTCCTTGGTTTCAGTGTAAGAATGAATTCACAGGCTTATCTGATTCTTCTCTGTTTGAATATATGGTACCAATGACAACTGCCACCTATCAGATAAGCTCATTATAGTGAAACTGAGTTTTTTTCCCTTTAGAGGGTATTTTCAGTGAACTGTTTACACTCTAAAGTTTGCATTCAGACTAAAGAGACCAGAAAAGTAACTCATGTAATTAGTTTGAAAATCCAATTTTCAGGTATGGAACAAAATTGGTACAACTTCAGATTGAGCCACGATGTGTTTTCCACTACTAAGAATTGTGGCTAAGAATCTTGATATCACACTTACTTAATTTCACATGGTAAGCTGTATGCCATTATAAAAAAAATTAAAGTACAAGAAATTACAAACAAGGGAGTAGAATAAGTCAGGTGATAAAATTGTAGGAAAACCTGCAATGAAATGCTCTATGAAAAACATCTATGGAAAGCCATTAATCAGACCCATTCACGTGAGGTTCCTTTTTTAAAACTGAAACAACTAAATTAGCTACCTGGCAGTCAGGACTAGGCAGTTCAGTGGCTCATATCTGGGCCACACCTAAATTATGAGTTAAATTAGATGGTACTTTACAACCTAATTATTTGTGTAAAACAAGCAGCAAATGACAACCAAAACACAGACCACCCAATGAGAATTGCCAATAACAATGTCTTCATTTGGACTTTGTCAGATAGGGAATTGACCATAGGGCAATACAAGCATTACCAGCTGGATCACCCTCAGGACTTTCAGTGAGGACAGAGCAGGGATTCTCTATCTCCTTTACCACAGCACTGCATGGGTTGGACAAGTTTCTATTATGAGGACCACCTTGTGCACTGTAGGATATTTAGCAGTAACACCAGACTCTTTCCCTAATACCTGTAGAACAACACAGCCTCTAATATCTCAGACAAAGTTGTGACAACCAGTATATGTCCGGACACTACAAAGTGTCCCCAAAGGTAGAAAGGCATCCTAATTTGAGAACCAATGGGAATGAGACCACTATGTGAGAATATATTCACTTTATTTTTTTCAGTGGCATCTGCAAGGGCTCCTAGACTGTATTACAGTGGAGATTTTATGAAATTTTGGTCAGTCTAGTACCATGTTGAAATTCTTGCTCATCACTGTAAGCTAATGTTAAGAACTTTGTCATTTGTAGTGCTAGGATGGAGCAACAACCCCAGACCTTCCTTCCTTACCTTTTCTTACCACTGTCTTGGGAAAAGCATTTAACTGGTGTTGGTTTGTCTTTAACACTTATAACACTTTGCAATCTCTCTAGTTTTATAAATCGAGATCAGATCTTAGGATATGAAGGTATATCTCCAACCAATAATATCCCTAACCAGAATTTTAAAACTGTTCTCACTGCTACCTTGTATGTGTTTTACCTTCCAGAAAATACTGAGCTTCCACTCATTAGTGAGAATAATATAAAGATTTTTTAAAACAAATTTATGTTCATTAAGAAAGAAAATAGTTTTCAAGAGTATCATGTAAAAGAGGTTACAGATGGTATATAAATTATCAAAATTCTTTAAAGTGAGGACTGGGTAGAGTGCTGGCTTGGTATGTCTGAGGTTTCTGGGTTCTATCCCCAGTATTGCAAAAGGGAGGAACAATTTTCTTACTATGGAAATCAGTGTTATCTAATGTCATTATTGGAATCAATGTTTCTAATAATGGGTACCACTAAAATCATCTGTAAATAACCAGGTCACGGTTTCCCCTTTTTGGGGACCCTCTCTTAATTTATCTGTAGATTTTTCTGATTTGTGCAGGAACAGTTGATTACCACATTCCCGTTATTCTGTTAAGGACAAATATAATCACTGTATTCTCATGGAGTTTTGACCAGAAAGAATATTTGTCAATGTGTTACAAGTTGAGCAAGTTCTGCCCCACTATGTCTCGTGGACCTTAGGGCTAAGACAGTACCTGTGTCTCCTCCATGACTCGTCACATAGGAATGCCATCAGGTAAATGTTGTAGTAGTCAGCAAGCTTGGAAACTAGGCTTAGGATTCCCTGAGACAGAATCTATGCCATTTGGTAATTTACCCATAGGTAAACATTTTCTCTTTTCCTATAAAGCAGTGTTTGATTCTGAATCATCATGGTGGCAAAAACTCACAGGATGCCTCTTCCTTTAACAATTCTGATTTCATTTCCCAGGAATAGGAGATTCACAGTTCAACTAAGAGCTTGTCTGATGGGCAGGGAAGCGCTCCCTTTGCTAAGGTTTACCATGTCCTGATAACAGTCAACACAGTTCCTAGTATGCACTCTGTCATATTTGACTTACTTGGAGGTATGTCGTGATGCTGTGCCTGAGCTACACGAAGGACCAGATCGCACAGCAACCTCCACTTCACTGCTGCTTCAGGTCTGGGGCAGTTTCATATAAAATCTGATATGAAGGATGTTACAGCTCTTCAGTGGTTTCCACAATCCCTTGTACTAAGGCAGCAAGTGAATGAACTAACATTTACTGGAGGGACTAAGGAGGCAAGGAGCCAGGACTTTCACATAGCTCATCACTTGTTCAAGGCAAAACAGCAAACAAACTACAGAGAGATCTGAATCTGGGCAGTTTGAAAGGCCAGTTTGGGTTGATCACTGGTGTAGGGAACGAACAGTACTCTAATACAGTGCCTGATGGTGAGAAAAAGCAGACGACTACACTTTTGGGTAACATGAGGGGAAAAGAAAGCAAATGGTTCATCAAACAGACAAGCCCCCTGCATCCCTGAGACAGGGGAACAGGAACCATGGCAAACGAGGGAAAAGGGGGACAAGCTGGACGAGACCAATGCAAGCCAGCAAACTCTGCCCTGTTTGGAGGTTGCTCCCTGCTGCCCTGAGCACACTCCCGTGAGGCCCCTGTTCCCCACCTTCAAAATCCACGAAAAACAAATAAACCTTAGAATAGAGAGGTGAACACCACTTAGGTGCACAAACATCATCCGCCTACTCTGTGATTTCAATCAGGTACCTGCACCTTAACTCTTCCCAGTATAGGACTTGTGGCCTAGTACATATTTTCAGTTATTTTAAAACACCAAAAATAATAGCCTCTAGAATTCCACCAGGCTGTAAGGTAACACAAGGCTCAAAATCCATAACATAGCCTGAAATTGTTCTTTTCTTTAGTGATGGCTGGTTTTTGCCTTTCCTCACCAATTTGTTTTCCTTTACCAAGAAACTGGGAGCAACTTAGAAGCAATTTTGCATTCAAGCTTTGTTTTTCTATACCGCAGTCCCAGAGAATAGGCAACCTTGTCTCCAAATTCTATCTAAAACAAATTGCAAAGGAATGGGAGAAAATGATTGCCTCTACAAGTAGGAGAGGGGATGTGTGATGTGGAAAGACATGTACTAGGAAGCTCACCTCAATTTTCAAAGTCTCTGAGGGTTCCCTGGACTCAGTCTGTCCTCTGAGGCAGGTTTCAGCCCTGTAGTTTCTGCTTCAACATGTAGTATAATCAGCACCCTGTTTTGCTTGGGTTTTGTACTCATGGCTTTCCTGTGGATAGAAAACATTCGAAAAAATAATGTTTGTATTGAACATGCACAGACTTTTCCATGCCATTATTTTCTTAACATGTTAGCTTAACAACCATACCGTTTACATTGTGTCAGGTATTTAAAACCATCTAGAAGTTTTTTTTTAAAGTGTATAGGAGGATGTACATGTTTACATGCAAACACTACAGCATTTTTTACCAGTTTCTATAAAGGACTTTAGCATCCACAGATCTCAGTGGAAGGGATTGTGTTCATGATCTCAGTGGATCATGAAATAAATTTTCCAGAAATACAAGAAAGACTCTAATTAGGTACAGAAGACAAAGAAGCAAAATATTTTCCTTCAATTTAATAGCATTTCTAACACAACTTTTGCCCTTGCAAAGATAAATTTGCTATGTTAGACATTCCAGTATTCCCAGCATAAGAAGCAGTGTTTCTATCTACATTGAATGTGGGTCTCTTCACAGATCTGATAGTATAGCATGGGATATTGTGCAGTAATTATGAGTTTTTTAGTGAAATGGCCTAGCTCAGCACCCCATTTTCTGCAAACCAAGCCACACTAAGTCACTGATGCCAAATACTAAGGCCTTTGCTCTCTTAGCAAACTACATATTAGAAGCTTATCTTAATTGTCATTCTATTCCATTCTTATGCCTTATATTTTCTTAGACTTTCCTCTGCTTATTTCTCTGATTGGAGTATTAAAACAGCCAAAGAATAGAACAAATACTAGTGTGAGTTGATACAATGGTTCTTTTTATCTGTTTTCTTTTCTTGGGCTTGAATATTTTCTGGGCTTCCTTGAGTTGGAGGGTATACAGGACCAAGATAGGACCAAAGGAATGTGTACTGAAGGGAGGTCTTAATTATCATGCCCTTTCTAGGCATTGGGACAATTAGCTATTTCTCAATAGTTGTACTAGGAAATACAGAACTGAAATTGCAGTACCAGCAAAATTAAGGGAACAAAGCATATGTTGGAACTCTTCAATAGGCAGTGTTCATAGAACTTTAATATGTGGTTATTATGGCATGTATTTGTCTTAGGCTATGATAGTCCAAATGAAGCTCCTCTGTAAGGTGTATCTACATTGGACTCCTCAGAAAATGTGGATATATTACCTTATACAGCAAAAACTCTTTGCAGAGCTTTTGAGTAATATAGGGATCTTGTGATTATCCTGGGTACCAAGAGTTCTTATAACAGGGAGACAGGAATATGATGCATATTTGCATGATATAGTTTAAGATTTGATCAGCCATTCACCACTGGCTTTAGACATGGAAGAAAGTGTTATTTTAGAAGCTAGAAAAGGAAAGGAAAATAATTTGCTTACTAGATTCTTCAGAATCTTGATGTGAGCCCAGTAAAACTGATTTCTCACCTCCAGAATTGTAAGAGAGTAAATTCACAGTGTTTTAAACCACTGAATATGTTGTGATATAATATAGCTGTGGTGAAAAGTAATATATAGGCTTTTTGATTTTTTTCCCCAGCTCTCTTCTATTTTCTCCTTTATATTTCTGTCAAAGCCAACTGAGATAAAAATGAGATTGTCCTGTGAATAATAATAACAGCAGGTAATGTATACTAAGTGCTAACCATGGGCTTCCTGCTACATCTGTGTCCAAAGCTTACATTATTTATAATTTAAAATCCACAAGGTAGGTATTATATACTTCCTGTTACTATATAATAAAATTCTTAGCTTAAGTGTACTAAGTTTTTGCAGCTTACAATTGATATATAAAAGTGGTTTGTTGTATTTTCCATCATGTTCCAAATACTGTTAAAACCTAATTCAGAAAACTTTTAGCATGAACAATATGATAAACACCAGTAAAAATACTGTATTTATAGTATGTATTCAGACTTTCATAGGCAAAATGGACACATTTTATGTGTAGTTATGAATTAAAAATTGACCAAGAAACCAGGTCAAATTTGTGGAGAATTTCGTATTTAGCATCATGGCTGCACCATGTAAAATAAGCATTGGTCACATTCCATTGGTCATATCTTGGTCCCATATACCCTCCAACTCAAGGAAGCCCAGAAAATATTCAAACCAAGAAAAGAAACCAGATAAAAAGAACCATTTTGTAACAAAACAAAGCAATTTCATGCATGCTTCCCTCATTGTATTATAATAGCTTGTAATGGACTGAAATTGTATACAGTACTTATATTTTTGCTACAACTTATTAAGTCATTTTCACTAATCTTATTTATTCAACAAACTGTTCAGATTTACCCAGCTTGAAAATCACTTAGACTGAGCTGCTCTGAGGTAGCACAGGGAATTTTAGCTTTTTAAGACAGAGATGTCTGCTCATATGTCCAGAAGAAGGCAGAAAGTGAGGCCTGTTTCTTATAACCTACTCTGCTCATTTCACACGACATGTAAATATTCAAGGGGGAACTCCTGAGTCATCATGCATGTGTCTTTAGATTCTTATGTTCCCTGAGTCTGGACTTCTTCATCAATAAAGGAGGCAACATCCCTTGCCTCACCTGTCCAGCAGACTTATTGGAGACTAAACCAGACTAATTCATATGTATAAATATACTTTGAGAAAGAATTCCTATGGAAATAAAATAGTGTTTTGTGCAACTTTAATCATAATGGGATATGCAACTATTTTGCTACTAAAATATGAGTTCTTTGAAACAAGTACTTAAGAAAAAGGAAACGGTCACAAAAACTGGTTCTGTAAGTTTGGTTTAAGCAGGTGGAGATTCGCTGCTGTGCTAAGGGCCTGGGAGGAAGCAGCAATAGAAAGTGGCTTAAACTCTCCCTAGGCCTTTATTTGCGCCTGCCTTACCTGTGTGCTGCATTGGATTTATTAGTGTATCTAGGTTTTGAGATAAGGAAAAGCCTGGATGACAACATCTCCTTTAACACCCTTGCTATCTTCTCCTAAAATTAATATGTGTTAAGTATCTCACACAGTCCTTCAGTAACCCCTGGAAATGAGTCAGAGGACACACTTCCTCTTAGCCACCCAGAACCAGTTTGCAGCCTCTACCCAGGGGAAGATAATGGTAGAACGCTCAGGTTCTGTAGGAAACTGGGGGCAATGAAACAGGGCTTGGAGTTCCTCCCTAGTCACTGGGCCCTGCCCTGAGACCATGCTGAGTGAATACCTGGTAAGTGCAAAGAAAGACAGAGACCATGAGCTGAGTCATATGTACAAAATAAAAACAAGGGGCAAAGTAGTCACTATAAGTAGGAGAAAGAAAAAAAAATGAGAGAAAGGAGAAATTACTACAGAAACTTCCCTACCCTTAGAATAACTACCACTCTTAAAAATGAATTAATAAGTAAAAGCTATCCGGGCAATAATATCAAATATATCAAATGCTGAATGTAACTTCAAAGCCTATAAGACAATAAAGATGGAGATTTACTAAAAACCTGAATCTTTATTCCAAACTTAATTAGATTCAGCCATATAGCCTGGTCTAAAGATGGCTCCACCACCTATCAATTGCATCACTTTAGTTATGTTCCTTATCTTCTCTACTTCAGCTTCCTCATTTGTGAACTGGGGATAACAGTAGTGCTACCCTAGACATTCTGTGAATATTAAATGAGTTAACCTACGTGAAAACTTATTATAGGGCCTGTAATTTATTTCTCATGGTAGCAGGCTGATAATGGATCCCAGTGTGAGTGTATATCTAATCTCCCCATAATTATCTGTGTGTCGATGTGGCTGAGCCACAGTGCCCAGATATTTGGTCAAAATTGCTCTGTGGGTTTCTGTGACAGTGATTTGCTGGTTGAAATTATTGTGTGACTAGATGGATTTGGAATAAAGCAGGATAACCCCATAATGTGAGGGAGCCTCTCCAGGCCTCTAGAAGTCTCAACAGAACAAACAGCACCCCCCCCCCCCCGCCCCGAGGACAGGAAATTCTGCAGCCAACTAAATGTGGACTTGGAATGCAGCTCTTCTGAGGATCTTCAGCCTGCTGGTGTCTTCTATCAGATTTTGGATTCTGTAAGCCTTCGCTTGTGTAAAACAGTTCTTCACTTATTAGCCTTAAAACCTCATGTGGTGTAGCGGAGCACAGAACTTGGAAGAAAGCAGTACATTTTCTGAATATCCTTGTCTGTTTTTATTCATTGATATTTTCACTTACTGCAGCACATGTCTTCACTTACAGATTAAACATTCATTTTCATAACAGATCTAAATGGAGGTAATTCTCCCTTTATTTACACTCCATGGAGACTGGGGGCCCCAAGTTACCTTGCTTTTCCTTTGCAAGGGGATTGTAACTCAACTCTGAGCTGTAAAAACTCTTTCCTGACCCCTAGAATTCTCTAGAGAGTGGGTTGAGACTAATATAGTACTGGGAGAGAGCATTACCAACCTTCTCATTTTTAAGAGTCAAAGGAGATGCTCCCTAATCCCAAGTGAATTTTGGGACTTAGGTCCAAAGTTTCCAGACAAAGCTTGGGTTTATTTTTTATCCTGATTCTTCCAATGGCTTCAGAAAATATGATATGGTTGTTTCAGCCTAACACCCTCTCAATTTCTAGGGCAATATATGAAACCGAGGACCTGACTGGACACAAGCTTTATGATAACATCATCCAGGCCCGTGGCTGCAATTCTTTTTACCTCTGTATCTTAACCTCTAATCATTGGTACAGCCCTTCATTATTATTCTTACATCTTTGTAATTTCTGGGTTATTATTCTCTGAATACAGTAGTTTTCTTTGAACAATTCATAATTCAAGGGTAACACTTCTCTTCTTCAAACAGTCTCATGTACATATTGATAACATTGGAAATTATCCCTTAAATTTGTAATATTCAACATACCATTATGGATTATATAAGCACTACAGAAAATAAACTTTGCCACTGTGACTATGTAGTAGAGGATCACTAGGGAATACTAATGTTTCTTGAACTGGCGTTGTGTGGTGGAAGGAGCTGGAAACTCTTGTTTCTACTGAGTACAAGTGGTATTAGCAGTCTCTATTCATCTGCCCCAAGCTTTCTTTCTCCCAGCTCTCCAGAGGAGAAGAGTTCTTTTCATATCCTTTAGCGGAAGGAGGACTGAATTATTTCCCTATCAGCTTACAGAAGACATAAGGACAAGGCCCTGAAATGGTAATGACTACAAGTACAACTAACCCAGAGCATGCGTAGATATTCAAGTCAAAGATGCAAGACATGAAGGCTTCTTGGTTTAGTCACGGCAGCACGAGGCGGGCAACCAGAGTGGAACCGGGTTGTTCAATAAATCTCAAAAAGTTCTTAGGAGCTGCTTCATTGCTTTTCTGCACTTGGGAATCGAAGATTTAGGCTGAGTCAGAGGTGCCTATGTGGGCATATGAACCCCATTCAGTGGCTGGAATTCTGGAGACTTCTGTCAGATCTGAGCTGTGGGGGCCCACTAGAAGATTAGAAAAGGAACTCTCCCAGCTGTGTAGTCCACAGATAGGGATATTTCTTTTTGTCTAGTTCCTTTAATAAGCTCCATACGTATGACCTAATCACATTTCAGGTTCTTTTTAGCTGCTGGTGATTCTATCATGTTGTAAAACCCTGTCTCAGTCTTCCTTCTCAGTGGTTCATCTTTTATGCTGGTTTCACACCCCCCTATTGTCTCTCTCCTCTGGACTGAGTCTTCTCAGTGAAGTGGTAGAAAGGAGGATAGCACCTCGCTCCACTCTGGATTTAGAAGCATCTTCTGGGGAAAGGAGATGAATACCATTCACTCAAGTCTTTGGAAATGATAATCACTCTCAGATAAGTCCTACTTCTCTTTCTGCTTACCAATTGGTGCCACAGTTCAACTTAACCTGTCCTAGAAAGCATCTCCTAAAAAAATCCTCCCTCAGTGCTACTTTCTCTGGACAAATTTCATTGCTTTTTGAACCATCAGTCATGGAAATATTTTTGAAAATATTAATAACTGTTCATTTATATGAAAAGGGACAATATTAGTAAGTGCCCTTTTCTCTGTGTCTCATCTAGACCACAACGTGAAGTTCTATACTTGCAAGTCACACTCTGTGACACTCTAACAAGGAATAAATGAAATAATTATGAGAAAATGCAAAAATTATTTGAAAATCGGCACTGAACTTTTCTTCTAGTCTATTTTGCTTGTTTAATAAAGCATCTAAAGCAAGAAATTAAAAAATAATGATATGATAGTCAGTTTATATCTAGTGGATCAACAATGGCCATAAATCTAAATTTGATTTTACATTTAATAAAACTATCCACATTCCCTGCATTAGAGTCCAAGAAACTGATTTGCTCCATCCCAATTGCTTTTCCTGCACATTAAGCTGAATGCTGTATCTAATCATCTGCTTTAGTACCTTCCAGATATAGCTAACTTCAAAACTGCCTCAAAATCGGCTCAGTTGATAAATCTTATTTTCCGTTTTACATGATTTACGTTGATTCTGCTTTTTTACATTACCCTAAATTATCTTTGCTGCCTTGCAATTTGTAAGATAGTCTACCTAAAAGGCACAGTCACTCTGATTAGCTCAGCTCCCCCATCTCTGACGGTATGACCTGGCTTCACCACAGTGAGTGCTCTCTACTTTTCCTTGTGCTTGTTTTTTGTTTTTTTTTTTTGTTTTTGTTTTTGTTTTTTCCTTTTTGAGACAGGGTTTTACTTTGCAGTTCAGGCTGGCCCTGAGCTCACTATGCAGCCCAGGCAAGCCTCGAACTCAGCAATCCTCCGGTCTCTGCCTCCCGAGTGCTGAGATTACAGGCGTGAGCTACCATGCCTAACACTGTGGTATGTGGTATTGATTGCTGGTGGGAGTGAGTCTCCACGCCCAGCATTGTATGTGGTTACTGGGGATCAAACCCAGGACCTTGTGCTTGCGAGGCAGGCGCTGGAACCACTGAGCTAAATCTCCGGCCCTCCTTGTGCTTGTTTTTTAAATTGTTAAAAGCAATAAGATATGCTCAGAGCCTCTTCCAGTGTGAGAGATGAGCACTGCATTAAAGATGGTGAGAAGTAGAGGGGCAGAGAATGGAGCCATCATGGAGTAGAGCTTTCAACTGAAGATTTTACAGAAACTATAGGCCTGGAGTTTTGGTTGCACAGATCTAATGTCGACATCCTCTTTCCTCCTCTATGGAACTGGATAAAGGGAATGGTTGGGTTTAAAATGTTCTTAGATATTTAATTCAAGTCCAACTCTTCCTCATGTCATGACCTCATTCCAAACCCCTTTAAGTTGCTCCCTTGTATTTCTTCTGAATTGTCTCCAGTATGACATGACGTTGTTTTCTCCTGAACCCTTCAAATCTGCAGTGTGTCTAATCATCATGGTTTATTGGGTTCCTGGACACCCAGCCCTTCTACTGCCAGAACTGAAAAGATCTGTCTTGCTGCCTTTACTACTCCTGCTCCACAGTCTCCTGAAGGTCTAGTGGTTGTGGTATCCCCAGCATTGTGCAAAATACAACAGGTTCTCAGCAAACATGTGCCGTGCAAGGACTGAATTTATAAAAAGAGGGAGTCAGACTAGGTAACTTCTAATGCTCTTTTTGATCTAACTATTCATTGGATAGTAATAAATCTTTAATATCTTAGGCCAGCAACACTATATGTGTTAGATGGTGTCTTAAGAGTAAAAGCTTCAGATCTGAGTGGAAAGAAAATATGCTTGGTCAGCTTAGTTCATACATCCTGCCCTCCCTGCTGCTTCTGAAAATAATGTGATCTGCAGAAAAAGGCTGGAGTCAGAGAGCTTTGTACTTAAACTCAAATTCCACTAGATCGCAACCAACATTGGAAAAATCTTTCTAGCTGTGTATCAGACAAAGGGCTATTATCGACAATATATAAAGAACTCAAACAGATCAGCCTCCCCAAGTTTAAAGACCCAATTCAAAAATGGGCAACTGAAATGAACAGACCCTTCTCAGAGACAGAAGTCAAAGCAGCCAAGAAACATGAAGAAATGTTCAACATCACTGGTCATTCGAGAGATGCAAATGAAAACAACACTGAGATTTCATCTCACTCCACAAAGAATGGTCATGATCACAAAATCAACCAATGATAAATGCTAGCATGGCTGTGGGGAGAAAGGAACCCTTCTCCACTGTTGGTGGGATTGCAGACTTGTGCAACCATTGTGGAGATCTGTGTGGAGATTTCTTAGAAAACTAGGACTAGGGGTCCCATTTGACCCTGCTATCCCCCTGCTAGGAATATACCCAAAAGAATTTAAAAACTCACATTGGAAAGAGAGATGCACACCCTTGTTCATAGAAGCTCAGTTCGTGATAGCTCAATCCTGGAAACAACCCAAATGTCCATCAACTGGAGAGTGGATAAAGAAGATGTGGGGTTTTTTTTATAAAATGGAGTATTACTCTGCCATAAAGAACGACAAGATGGATCCATTTAGGTGCAAATGGAGACACCTGGAGGATGTACTAATAAGTGAAATCAATAGATCACAGATAGACAATTTCCGGATCTTCTCTCTGGCATGAACACCTGTAGATGCAAATGAGTTCTAGAAAGTAGGACAGCTTTTATAGAGTGGAATATTTCTATAGGAAACTTGGTGTGGGAATGTGATGAGGGGAAGGAATAAATATGATACAGAAAGAAAATAAA